>OZ012739.1:33579513-33639951 GCA_963859935.3 Lathyrus sativus | reverse complement strand
ATTGATTGCACTAGTGTGAATTTTTGAAGTTTGCACTCATGACAATCAGTTGTAGCTGTGTGACAATCAGTTGTCATGATTTAAAATAAATTTGATTTTCGGTTTGGCAGGATAGGTGACAATCAGTTTTCACTTTGTATCAATCAGTTATTAATGTATACATTTTAGAAGAAAAAGTTAGTGACAATCCATTGTCGTTAGATGAAAATCCATTGTCGTTGGTGAAAATCCATTGTCGTTAGGTGACAATTCATTCTCATGTGTTTCAAAACGTATTTCTTTTTGGTCTGGCAGTGTTGGTGACAATCGATTGTCACTTTGTACTATGTGTCATAGTACTATACCTTCTGTCACCATGAGATGACATTTCTTCCAGTTTAAAACTAGGTTAACTTTTACACATCTTTAAAGGATTCTTTCTAGGTTAGTAAGACATCTTTTTAAACTTGATCTGCATACCGATAAATCATCCATGAAAACTTCTATGACGTCATTAAGAAGGTTAGCGAATATCGACATCATACATCGTAGGAAAGTTGCAGGGGCATTGCATAGCCCAAATGACATTTTTCGGTAGGCAAATGTTCCATATGGGCATGTGAAGGTTATTTTCTCTTTGACATTTGAGTGAATAGGAATTTGGAAGAATCTTGAATATCCATCTAAATAGCAGAAATAAGAGTGTCAAGCTAAACGTTCAAGCATCTGATCGATGAATGAAGAGGATAATGGCCCTTTCAGGTTACTTTGTTTAGATTCCTATAGTCAATGCACATACGCCAACCAATTTCTATACGTTTTTCTACTGATTCTCCTTTATCATTTTGTACAACTGTGACACCTCCCTTTTTAGGTACCACATGCACAAGGCTTACCCACTTACTATCAGCGATTTGGTAAATTATTTCTGCTTCGAGTAGTTTTAACACTTCTCTCTTGACCGCATCACTCATTATAGGGTTTATCCTTCTTTGGTGTTCTCTAGAGGGTTTAGAATCTTCCTCTAGCATATTCTGGTGCATGCATACAAATAAACTTATTCCTTTTAGGTCAGGAATGTTATAGCCTAGAGCTGCAGGATATTTTCGTAAGATATCTAAAAGTTAGTTAGTTTCGTCACTGTTTAGATTTTCACTAACTATGACCAGATGATTAAGTTCTTCATCTAAGAATTCATATCTCAGATTCTTGGGTAATTCCTTAAGCTCTATTGACAGTTTCTTAGGACCAGGCATATGGTCAGGGGTGGGTGCTAAGCATTTGTGAAGACTGTCATCTGTATAGGGTGTTATTGATTCAAATCCATCATCCTCTACTATGGGTGTTGAGAGAAGTTTTATCATTGAGGCGGGCGCTTCTGCATCTAACTCTCTTATGCACTCATCAATAATATCGATGGCACGACATGAGTCACTTATACCAGACGCCTTTAGAAATTTGGATAGGATAAACTTGATTTTCTCGTCACCCACTTCGAAAATCATTTTCCCTCTTTTGACATCTATTATGGCCCTAACTGTTGATAAGAATGGTCTACCTAGAAGGATATGGATTTCTTTGTCTTCTTTAATATTCGCCATGACTAAGTCTGTTAGAATTTAAAGTTGACAAATCCTAACTCGAATATCTTCTAGTATACCGATTGAATACTTAGCTGATCGATCAACCAATTGAAGGGACATCCTAGTTGGTTGTATGTCTCCTAGGTTCAACCTATTGCAAACAGCTAAAGGCATTAAACTTACACTAGCTCTTAAGTCCAGCAGTGTTTTATCAATAACACGACTCCCTAAAATGCATGGTATAGAAAAACTTCTAGGGTCTTTCTCTTTCTTGTCTAGTTTGTTCTTAATGATTGAATTGCATTCTAATGGTTTAGGATCGCCAAGCTTATGTTTGTTGGTTAAGATATCCTTCAAGAATTTAACATACGAAGGTATTTGGGTAATAGCTTTAATGAAGGGAATCTCGAAGTGGGGTTTGTAAATCACCTTTACAAACTTTTTATATTGGTTATCTAGTTTGGTTTGTTTAAGTATTTGCGGATATGGAATTGGTGGTTTATAAGGAGGGGTGGTACATAAACTTTGTTATCATTATCTGCTTCCTTATTTTTAACTTTTCATTCTCTCTGCTTCTCTGGTTCCACTACTCAGTTTCGAATGTAATCGCAATGTTTCCCTTTGGGGGCTCCGGTTTTCTTAGCAAGTTGTTATTCAACCTAGGATCTATAGGTCCATCATATGTAGTTCCACTTCGTAGCGCAATAACATTAGCATGTCCCTTGGGGTTAGGTTGGTATTGTCCATGGAATGATCCTCCTGGCATAGCCTGAGCAGCTTGTTATTGTGCTACTTGAGAGGTTTAGATTTCCAACATCTTGTTGTGTGTTACCACATAATCGAATTTGGTTCCTAATTATGTAATCAACTCATTCATATGAATATTCTGGTTCATAAATTTTTTATTTTCCTGAGTTTGAGCTGAAATGAAGCTCTCCATGATCTTTTCTAGGCGTGATTTCTGAGGGGCAACTTGAATTGGTTGTGTCGATCTTTGAGCTTGGAAGCCTGGTGGTCTCTGAAGTGTAGTGCTCTGAGTAGGGTTATTATTCTTATAAGAGAAATTTGGATGATTCCTCCACTAAGGGTTATAAGTGTTTGAATAAGGGTTTCCTTGGGCATAGTTGACCTGATTTGGGCTTGGTTCGGCTAGAAGACTGCATTCAACAGTGATATGTCCTTGGGTTCCATAGATCGCATCTGGGTTGTACTGAAGCTATAATATTTGTAGGGTTAGCGGTCAAACTTTCGACTTTTTAAGCTAGGGCTTCCATCTTAGCTTTCATATGGTCTTGGCAACTTACTTTGTATATACCTCCTTTTGTTTCTTTCTTTTTTACTGAAGCTCGTTTTGTCCCCCATTGGTAATAGTTTTTGTGCCATATATTTAATGAGTGCAAACACTTCAGGATATGGTTTGTTCATCAGTGCACCACCGTGGCCAATGTTGATGGTCATCTTCGTATTATAGAGAAGTACATTATAAAAGGTATGAATGATTAGCCATTGTTCTAATTCATGATGTGGACAACCCATTAATAGTTCTTTGTACCTTTCCCAAGCATCGAAAAGAGATTCGCCATCTTGTTGAGTAAATATAGTTATTTGGTTTCGTAGGACAACAATCTTGCTTGGTGGAAAATATCTAGCAGGTAATACTTTCTTCAGGTCATTCCAAGTGGTGGTTGAATTTGCTAGGAGGGAGTCTAGCCATGACCTTGCTCTATCTTTGAGGGAAAAAGAGAATAGTCGTAAACATATTTCCTCAGGAGAAGCACTATTGGTTTTCAATGTGTCCGCTAGTTGAATGAACACCTTTAAGTGTTGGATCAAGTTTTCTGTTGGGAGACCGACAAACTAGTTTTGTTGCACGATTTGCAACAAAGCGGGTTTTAAGTCAAATTTATTGGTTGGGATTGTAGGGTTAACAATACTCGAATAAGGTTCTTCGTTAGAAGGTAAGGCAAACTCCTTAAGTGGTTTTCAGTCTTGTTCTTCTTCCATTGCTCTTCTAATTCTTTGGAGAAAAAGTTGTGCGCGTGTATCTTTTTTGTTCAGCTATTGGATCTTCTAAAGTTCCAGTACTACGAGTTCTTCACATTGACCGACAAAGGGTGCCTTAGTCTTGACAATGTAAAAACAGGGTACGATATTTGACGTAATCGGTTCCCGGCAACAGAGCCAAAAACTTGATGCGTATTCTCCGCAAGTATACAAAGTGTATCAGAGTAATATAAAAGGTTGTCGAACCCACGGAGACCTAATGGTCAATCTATCGTCTCTATTGCTACAGTGTTCATAAAAAGGTTTTAAAATAGGAACAAAATAAAATAATAGACTTTTAACAAATTCAAAGATGTAATACTGGAATGCAACTATCATCAAACAACAAAACTCTTAATATTTCTAAATAAAACTACTTACAGGGCAATATTCTCTTTCTTGAAAAAGATTTAATTAAAAAGGAACTGTCGCTTTCGCGTATTCGGTACCAAAATTTACTCTCTAATCTTTACTGGCTGCTCTCGCGTGCCCGAGTTCATTTGCATTAAAGTAGCAAATCCTTTTTTAGTAACCAAATTCTTTTACTCAGTTGAAAAGTGCTTTTGATTAGAAAATTTAACTTAAAAGGATTGTCAGCTTTCGCTCGGATAACCGGATTCTAAACTTATAAGCGCGTCCAAAAATAGTTTTAAAATCACCTTCTAGAAATATTGAACTTTCCTAATTAATTAACATAGTGCTTTCACAGTGTTTATTAACCATAAACTAACCGATTATAATCTTAGATGTTAGACGGCTTTCAATCTTACCCGATGTGTCACGATTCTAGTTTCGTAGTAATCGATCAAATGGAAAAATTGAATTGAAATCAAAATAGCCCCAATAGTAATCCTAAAGAAACAATAAACAGAGTACCGTCAAATCGATGATCCTCACATTCCATCACTAATAGATTAGTCGGACATATTCATGGTGAACATTTTAGCTTTTGTTTGAATTACGAAATTAAACATATTAAGCGATTCAATTAAATTAAAGAACATGACAATGAAAATAAATTAAGTAAGAAGAGGAAATAAAGTAAGGCGAGGAAATAAAGTAAGACGAAGTAAATAGACAAGACAAATAAAATATAAATAATACTTAAATTAATAAGAATTTGCTCCAAACGAAGACTTGAATCTGGTACAAAGTAAATTGACGCAAATAACTTGAACGGAAATGAAAATGTTGGCAAGATTAACTGCTACAAATAAAGTGCTCTAAACTCCATAACAACAATAGTGCAATGACTCTCTGATGTGAAGAATTAAAGCCTAAAGAATGTAAATGTATGACCTAAGTTGTACTAAGCTTGGATGCATTCAAAAGTGAAATCTAACACCTATTTATAATAGTATCAAGCCTTGGAGAGCAAGCTGTTGTTGCTGAATTCGTGTGAGAGAAAAAAGGAGTGATATGGTGACCTCTCCAACTGCCTTTGATTAGGGCGACTTTTCCTAGGATGGCAACCGCCATCCCTGTGATGGCGTACACTACCTTCACAAAAGTGCAAACCTGGTCTTTATGACTGTTGGGTCGTGGGATACATCATCTACCTCATGGCGAACGCCATGCTGAATGCCGTGAGTGCAAATTACTCTTTTTTCTCTGTTTTTCATCTGATTCGCTTCGTTTCTTCGTGTACGACTCTCACTTGATTATGTACCTGAAATACAGACAAAATACCAACATGATACTAGAAATAAAAGCAAAAGGATAATAAAACATGTGCGAGTCGAACCAAATATACAGTGTGTTTCGGTGCTATCACTTATCCTCTGTGATAAAGTTTTCAAAATTTTATATCTTGAGATTCAATAATTCGACTCCAAATTCAAAAGTCTATATAAGTCATTATTCATATTTAGATGATCTTTATATATGATTTATAATAATGAATTTTATTGAGGCCAAACATGTTATTCATATAGCCTCTCAATTCAATTTCAGTTGCATAATTTAGAATCAAAATTTTAATTAATTTGACCACTTTGGTGATTAAACGAAATGTCTTTTAATAAAAGATTTTAAATGTAACATCTTATTTAAAATTAAAGTTCATGCATGATGAGATTCTGAATTATCACATAATACATACATCATTCACACATCAATATATAATTTATGAATAATACTTATTGTTTATGTTTATGTGTTAGTTTAATTACTTTGTTTAATAAAACAAAACAATATATATATATATATATATATATATATATATATATATATATATATATATATATATATATATATATATATATATATATATATATATATATATATATATATATATATATATATATATATATATATATATATATATATATATATATATATATATATATATATATATATTGATATTTTGTGCATATTTGCTATTTGCATTAGAATTTTAAAAAAACCAAAACAAAATGTTAAAAGAGTTCGATGTAATATGTAAACAATATAAATCATTTATTCATTATGTAAATTATATACACAAGACGTAAACAATAGGAAAGAAAAATGAATATTATATCCATTAAACAATTAATTTGATTAAAAGTTGAAGGATCATGTGCCTAACATAAGTAAATTGATAATTGATACTATACAAGATACAATAAAGTTATTTCATACTAAATCATTTTTCAAGCATATATATATATATATATATATATATATATATATATATATATATATATATATATATATATATATATATATATATATATATATATATATATATATATATATATATATATATATATATATATATATATATATATATATATATATATATATATATATATATATATATATATATATATATATATTATTAACGTAATTATATATATTAATATCAATTAATCATTATCGAAAATTATAATATAAATAATCAAGACTTTGAAATCAACAATTAGAAAATTTTATATTTGATCTTAATATTATGATTTTTTGCGCTTCTCTAATTTTTATAAGAACGTATCAAGATTCACAATGTGAATTCTTCTTATGTTTAGAATATGTCCACGACACATCATTTTATCATTTTTGATACTTGAAATGAAAGCCTCAATTGCCATAATTTGACATACTATAAGATTGTCAAAAAATTGATTGTAATTCAAAATGGATCGAAACTGAAATCACGAAGGAATCACTTTTTTTATAGTATTTCAAGCACTCTTGAATGTCTTAGAGTTTTTATGGAATAATATCCAGGATAATTCAGCCTTCTCAAGCATGCACAAGACGGATGAAAACTCAAATATAGTGAAGTATGTTTGAAATTTATTCTAGAGAATATGCATTTTTGTTGTGATTTTTCTAAATCTGAAATGAAGTATTTATATGTTATACCGGTTTTGTTTCACAAGGTTGCGACCTTCGGTGAAACAATTGTTTTTTTACCAAAAGTTACATGTTTTTACAAAAAATTACATGCTTTTACCAAAAGTTACAATGTTTCGCCCATTATAACACTCTTCAAGAGTTGCATACTTTTATTCTACAACACTTCACAAAGTGTACACTTCACAACATGTTGCCTATTTTTGAATTCAAATTACAAACAACCTACTACAATACTTCACAAGTGTTGCCTATTTCTAAAATTAAAAGTTAACATTCACTTGCATGTTTTCTTATCATTTTTAAAGTATACTCAAGATTATAACCGTTAATAATTAGCAGAAAAGAATGAGGACATATTGCCAAAAAGGTGTCTTGTGTGAGTTATAAAATGGGTTATTAAGTTAATAACTGTTAAGGGTACTTGCTAGTGAAATTTTCAATTTTAAAGCACATTTTAAGGAGAATGAGGTATCTTTTCTTTTCACATATATGTAAGCACAAGATATAAAAAGGAGCTATCATGTGAAAACTGGTTAAGAGTTGTTCCAAGAAGACTATAAAATGACTAGGGTAAATATACATTGTTCAAATCACCAAAAAAAAACATATGTTTAAGCTATAATATGAATAAATTAAAGACAAATTCTTAGGTACCTATGATAAATTAGGTACATAAATAGTTGAATATCATACCTTTAGTATAAATTAATTTAAAATATTAACTTATTTTTAAATAAAATATATATAAAAAATGACTTGACATTAAATGTAAAATTTTCATTAGATAAAAATACCAGTTGAGAAGGTATCAGTACTCAACTGAATTCAAGGGTACCAGAGTGTTCACCAAATTAAAAAGTCTCCTAAGAGCCCCATTTTTTGTCTTTATTTGTTGACCAAACGAGACTCTATTTGGTCACTCAAATCCATTAAATTATCATCCAAATATTTCGTTTATGGTTTGGTACAAGAACATATTTTCAGAGTTTTATTGATCATAAAATAAATATCAATTCTAACAAAACCTTGAAAAAGCAGGATAAAATTATACGAACTGGTATTTCATAGAATTTTCACCGCAACTAATGGAAATGGTAATTGAAATTAGGTGTCATATAATGTGTATATGACATGACTATTATGCTAAAAAAAATTAAGAACAATAGCGCACTACCATCACTATCGTATTAGAAACCTCGTCAAAGCAAGAGAATATACTCTAGTTATGAACAAGCTATAAATGACATAATTTCCACCTTCAATACCTAAATTGGAAGCAGATGCCGAGAAGTTACAGTTTCCAACCAAAAAAATAACCTTATCCTCTAAACTCCTCAACTTGACCCATTTATTCTTCTTCTCATTAAGCATGAATACATCAAACTTTATATGATTATCAGCACTATAAAGAGTAGCAATATCAATACCATAGCAATCCACTAGCAACAATGACTCAGATTCACTCTCCACCACCAAGATTTTAACATTGGCACTATATATTGGTTTTGCTAGTAGATGGACAGTGGAATCCGGTCCAATCATGACAATGCAACCATTTTTATCAGACACACAAGGCCGTCCTTTAAAGACGCAGATGTATCCTCATAAGGATTTTGACATTGTTATGATCACAAACAATAGTTTTCAACAAATAAAGATTGAGAAACGGAGTTCTTAGGTGAACAATGAAAATGATTAGAACAAAGAGAGAAAGAAGAAAGGATAAAGAATAAATAAGGAAAATTGTTTACTATTCACTTTCTCATAAGGATTTACAAATGAATATCACAATTGGTCTCACTCAACAACCTGAGTGATCTAGCCTATTTATAGACTAACTAGCTAACTTATAACTCAAGCTAATTAAATAATTGGATCATTAACACAAGACCCAATTCGACATAATAAGTCAACAATATATTTCGATATTACATACTAGAACTAGCTTCGACTATAGTATGCAACCCTTCGACGTCAACATGTGACCTTGCTTGACTTCATGCTTGTCTCCTATCGAAACACATGAAAGTTATTCCTCGGTAGAGTTAGAGTTCGACCCAAAATCTCACAAACCTCCACCTTAGATCTAGCTCTACTAACAACGTAGAATAAACTAGCTTTCATCATGCAGCTTTATCAACTGTATACAGTGGAAAAACTTGCAACTTGACAATGTCTTGGTGATCATATCAACATCATTGTCATCAGTCGAAACCTTCAGCACATGGACTTCACGACGCTCGATTATCTCTCTGACAAAATGAAACTTCACATCAATGTGCTTTGTTCGCTCATGATAGGCTGAGTTATTCGACAGGTGTATTGCACTTTGACTATCATATTTATCAGTGATACTTCAACCTTAAAGTTTTAGCTCCTTTACAAAATCTTCAAGCCACAATGCTTATTTCATAGGTTCAGTGAAGGTAATATATTATGCTTTAGTGGTTGATAAGGCAACAACCTTCTGAAGTGCTGCTTTCCAACTGATTGTTGTGCCGAACATAGTGAACACATATCCAGAAATAGACTTTCTGGAATCCATACAACCTGCAAAACCAGAGTCGAAAAACCCTTTGATTTCGACTTTGCTATCATCACCACAGGACCCACCATAAATCAAGACTCTTTTCAGAGACCCATTTATGTACCTGACTTCCAAGCTTGCCAATGCAGCTTTCTAGGATTTGTCATATACTTGCTTACAAGGCTCACTCCATATGCTATATTTGACCTCGTACAAACCATAGCATACATCAAAGAACCTACCACACTAGCATATGAGATACTACTCATATAGATTATTTCAACTTTAGTACTCAAACTTTGAGTAGTACTTAGCTTAAAATAAGGATTTGTCGGAGTCACAACACGATTTGAATTCGACGTAGCAAACTTGTCGAGAAGGTTACGTAGGTATGTCTCTTGAGATAAGCACAACTTCGACTGCTTTCTATTTCTTTAGATGTCAATCCCAAGAATTCTGGTGGTAGCTCCTAGATCCTTCATTTCAAACTCCTTACTTAGTTCAACCTTCACCTCCATCACATCCTTGACACTGTTGCTACCTGTGAAGATATCATCCACATAAAGCAACAAAATAACAAGTGAGTTTCCAGGTTAAAATCTGATATAAACACAACGGCCGAACAGACTCCTAGTGAGACCAATGTGTGTCATGAACTTGTCGAATCTCATGTTCCATTGTCTAGGAGATTGTTTCAGGCCATACAACGACCTATTCAGCTTGTACACATAATCTTCCTTATCCTTTTATGCATACCCTCCAGGTTGACGCACCAAGATCGTTTTGTCTAGGTCACCATAAAGAAATGTTGTTTTCATATCCATTTGCTCAAGTTCCAAGTCAAACTTTGCCACCATGACCAACAATATTCTAATGGATATATGCTTTACAATAAGTGAGAACACATCATTAAAGTCGACACCTTATTTATGAGTGAATCCCTTGACCTTGAAAGCGCTTCGACATCACTCCTTTGATTCCTTCCTTGACCTTGAAAATCCACTTACAATTGACTAACCTGGCCTCTGCAGGTTTCTCAATAAGGCCATAACCAAGTCTCTGAGGTGGATTGATGACTCTTCTCGATCTACCTCTTGCTAGCAGATATTCATCAATAATTTCCTTAGCCTTTTCAGCATCTTGCTCTTTTTCTTCGACTTGATCTGGGTTATACACTTCAGCATCACGATGCTCCACCTCAACAGGAATCTCTACCTGTTCTATCTCCTCTTCAGATATTTCTGCACTTCGACCAGCATCACCAGTTTTCTTGAACGCCATTTCGACTTTATTAAAAACTACATCATGACTTGTGATACATCTTCTGTGATCCGGTTCTAGGCACCATAGCCTATAACCCTTGACTCTCTCAGGATATCCAAGGAACATGCATCTCAGAGCTCTAAGTTCGACCTTGTCTTGCCTAACATGAGCATAGGCTAAACAGCCAAATACTCTCAGTTTGTCGAGATATGGTGCCTGACCCGACCAAACTTCTTTAGATGTCTTCATTCCCAAGGCAGTCGAGGGATATTTATTTTTCAGATAAGCTGCTATCGAAATAGCCTATACCAAAAACACCTTCTTCAATCCAATATTAATCAACATGCATCTAACCCTTTCAAGGATTATTTGACTGAATCTCTCAGCTAAGCCATTTTGTTGAGGAGTACCCGCTACAGTCTTATGCCTTGCATCCCATACTCAACATATTAACTGTCGAAAGCTTCATTGCACAAATCAAGGCCATTGTTGGTTCTTAACCTCTTAACCTTTATGCCAATTTGAGTTTCGACCAGAACCTTCCTACTTTTGAAATTCTCAAAAGTTTCATCCTTATTCTTCTGAATGAATATCCATAATTTTCTGAAATACTCATCAACTATGGATAGAAAACACCTTGCACCTACATGTGAAGGATTCATTGTAGGCCCCCAAAGATCAGCATGGATGTAATCAAGGGATCCATGTTTTTTTTATTTACCTTTGTTAAATTTTGATATACAGGATTTGCCAAATACACAAGGTTCACAAAAATACAACTTCTCGAATTTCTCACCACCTAGCAGATTCTGTTTCCCCAGTTTGACCAAGCCTCTTTCACTGACATAGCCCAATCTCATGTGCCATAATTATGTCTTCAACACCAGTTTCATGGATGCAATATCTATTGAACTACTTACAACCTCATCCTTAAGGGTATACAAGCCTTGTTTCTTTATGCCTCTTAAGACTTCCTTCGACCACTACATGACTTTCAGGATACCTTGCTCTCCTTTGAAGATATATTCCTTCTTGTCGAATTCACCAAAAGAAATTAAATTCCTCTTAAGGTCAAGTACATACCTAACCTCAATCAATATCCTTATTGAATCATCATGGAACTCGAATCTTACATCCAATACATGCAATCTTGCAAGCTTTATTGTTTCCCAGCAACATTGATCCACCATCTTGATCATATAATTCTTCAAACACATTCTTGTTTGGAGTCATATGTCAAATACATCCAGAATCCATAATCCAATCTTTGCAAGAGTTGTTGCTCAACACTACAAGGACATCAGATGATTCATAATCATCTTGCACAATAGCTGCATTACCATTGTCCTTACCTCCATGAATATTCAGGCGCTCAGGGTACATCTTTCTTGTGTGGCCCTCTTTCTTATAGTAATAACACTTAATTCCAAAAATATCACCACCATAAGACTTCTACAGAGTTTTACCTTTCCTCTTTTCGAACCTACCATCTCTACTCGAGGATTTCCTCTTCAGGGACAACCCTTCTCCAACTGATGATGATGGTTTTTTCTTCTTTCTTTTGTTCAAATCCTTCTAATACAAGGTTGCTTGAACTTCTTCAAATGTCAGGGACTCTCTTCCATACAATAGGGTTTCTTTGAAGTGAGCATGTGACTTAGGTAAAGAACACAACAATAATAACGCTTGGTCTTCATCATTGATGGTAACATCAATATTTTCAAGATCAAGAATCAACTTGCTAAACATATCCAGTTGCTCCGTCAACGCTTTATCCTTCATTCATCTTGAATGAATATAAAGCTTGCTTGAAGTACAAATGATTCACCAAGGACTTTGTCAAATAAAATCCTTCGAGTTTCAGCCAAACACTCGTTGTTGTCGTCTCCTTCGAAACCTGTCATAGAACCTTATCACCAAGACTCAGAACAATTACAACATGGGCTTTCTCAACCATCGTTGTTTTTTCCTTCTTCGTCAATGCAGCACCTATGGCATCTTCTACCTTTAACTCTTCTAGAAAACTCTGTTGAACAAGAAGGGATCGCATCTTCAAACACCATAAACCGAAATCGTTAACTATGTTGAACTTCTCAATTTTAAACTTTGTTGAAGGCATCTTCTCCACGCTCATTGCACCAGTTTTTTGTGATCACAAACGATACATTCCAACAAATAAATATTGAGAAACAGAGTTCTTGGATGAACAATGAAAACGGTTAGAAAAAGAGAGAAAGAAGAAAGGATAAAGAAAAAAGAAGGATAATGATTATGGCAAATTATTTACTATTCATTTTCTCATAAGGATTTATAAATGATTACAAATGAATATCACAATTGGTCTCACTCAACAACCTGAGTGATCTAGCCTATTTATAGACTAACTAGATAACTTATAATACAAGCTAACTAGATAATTAGATCCTTAACACAAGGCCCAATTCGATATAATAAGTCAACAATATATTTCGATATTACATACTAGAACTATCTTCGACTACAGTATGCAACCCTTCGACATCAGCATGTGACCCAGATTCGACTTCATGCTTGTCTCCTATCGAAATACATGAAAGTTATTCCTCGACATATCTAGAGTTCAACCAAAAATCTCACAGACACTTTGGGGAAACTCGATCGAGAATCGTCACCAAATGAAGCATTTTCGAATACTCATCCGAGTCATACGTGAGGAGATCGAGATTGAGAGGTCACCCCCTCTCACAGAACACACCAACAACCTTCAAGAAATGATGGGTATGCTGATTTGGTGAGTCGACTTGGTGGACATAGAACATATTTCCAAGAGTCGGGTTAAGTCCATGAAACCATTTGCAGCAGAGTAAAAATGAGTTAGAGAGCTTCGGCTAAGGTCGTCAAAGGGGTGCCAGAGGTGAGTTTGTCCGTTTAAATCTCTACTGATTCTGATCAACTAGGAGTGATGGCGAGTTCGTTTGTGTTATAGTGGTTTGATGAGAAAGATGTGTTGTTTGGAGAGACAATGATCATGATTGATTTCACACTCGGGTAATTTGGGAAGCTTTTATAAGGAACGAGAATGAGAGTTTGGGATCAAAGAAGATCGCCACAAAGAACAGGTAGAACGAAAACAAACAAGGTGGATTTCACTATACTTGAGTTTTTCGGAGATAATTTCAAGAAGTTTCTTTGGAAGTTGCGACCAATCGGCGATGGACAGGGTTAAAAGACCCTCAACCCCCCTTTAGATCTACTTCTACTGAAGCACTCAAGATTCATATTTCTCATCAAGCGATAAGTATTTCAGAGAACCGTAGGATGATGAAGATTTTTGAGAAAATGAGTTAAGCAAAATAAGTACACCAAGGTCAAGGTGGATAAGAAGTTAAGACTTCAGACTAAGGAGAGGGAAGAAGATTGTTCATATGAAAGCAACAAAACAAAGAAATGATGTGGTATTGGGGAATTCGGATCTGCTCTAGTCCTAATTTCCTCCAATTTTCCAGTTATTCTACTGATGTATGACATGTGGCTCAACACTAAATCAACGGTTCAAATTAAAAATGAAAATTAGATAAAAATTCAGCATTTTATTGTGTTTTTAGCTCATATTTGCTTTCTTTGACGAACCATTTTCTTCGTTCTTTAAATTTTTCTTACATTCAGATCTATCTTTTATTCTTGTATTATCCACCATTTTCTTGCTTGTTTGTTATCATTGGCATTTTGTTTGCACCTTACTCGATTCCTCGCTGCATCCATCAATAACTTTCTATTTTGTTTTTTTTTTGCTGCTATGGTATACATGTGTCTCTATGGTAAACAAAGTGATAAACATGCTAAGTTTGGAAAGGAGATCCATTCAAGTTCCTTAAAAAGGAAAATATCAAAATTCCAAACTTCAAGTCCATAGCATCCATGTTCATATCAAGACTTCAAATTCTAATCCCAAACTTCAAGTTCATCGTTCACCATTTGAAGTTCAAGTAAATTCCTAGGAACTAAAGAGAAAAATTGTGAAGTTCCTCTTACAAGGGCCGCCACAACTTCGTCAGCTTCAAGACTCCATTACCCTTGACCGCTTCCTCTTCAGACCCCTCATCTAAGCCTCCACGCCAAGACGCTCTGGCCCAGAAATCCATCTTCATGTCTTGCCCTCACCTCAAGCATCACACACGCATGAAAATAAGAGAAGAAGAGGATTATCAGAGTAACATATCATGAAAGGATACAACAACCAGATAAATTGAAGTCCATTCACACCAAAATTCACAAAATGACCAGTTCTAACAACAACAACATATATCTGTTTCTCTACATGGGGTTGCTCCACATTGTAATCCTTTACCTTGCACTTCAAACTCAACCTTGTGCCAAGTCCTGCCATATTCAAAATTCCTCCAAAGGAATTACATGAAAATAGAAAAATAGAGTGATCAAAACTTAGGCTATCCTGAAGTCATGTGATAACAGCAGCAAATTGACATAATCAAGTAAGTTATTACACAATCAAACTTGTTAAAATAAAAAGAAAGAGACAAGAAGAATTGAGCATGTTCCAAACATGTATAGTTTAAAAAGGAAAGGTTATAAACCACACATTCATGACCTTAATCACACAGGACAACCAGAAATCATAGGTTCGGTATACTTCCGAAACAGAATTCGACAACCTTGTCTCACTCATTCAAACCGACATCAAACATTCCAATCTTTCCAAAACAATCCGAACATATAGAAACAAAAGAGGAAAGAAATTCAAGATGATTCCCAACATGTTTTGATTTATTTCCAAAACAGTTTGCAACAATTAACAGCTCTCAACAGAAAAGAGGATATACAGAGATCAACAGAAATACACAATTTTCGTTTCGGAGATATCACACACACTTGGTTTAGATTAGCGACTTGTCTTGATTTAGATTGTGTTATCCCTTTCTGATTTATAGTATAGAGGAGATTTTAAGGCACATCAAATCGTGATTCATATAGTAGAGAAGGAGAGGAGCAAAGACGCGTATGTATCATGACGGATATTGGTGTGTTAGTTGATTTCATGAAATCGGCGTCCTTTCTTCTTGAGGCGTTTGGGCTCTTAGGCCCATTTTCCTAATTACCACGCCCCAATCTCTCTTGCACATCCCCCTTGTTAAAACCCAAGCCCATTTATCTTTGTACCTTGCATTTTCTTGTTTTTTTTTTTTTTTTTTTTTTTTATGATTCTCATTTCTAATTAAGAGCGTTCAATTAGATCTTGGAACTATTTTAGAAATTAATGATTTCTTGTTTCATTTGGATGATAGTTTTGGTTAATATTAGATTTACCGAGTTTAATTTTGAGTTATGTTAAAAATCGTAATTTCAAGCTTGATCCTAGTTTGGTGCAAGTTTGGATCATAATAGTAATCTTAGTATTAATTTGTAGTCGGAAATCTCGATTTACAATTAACTTTTGGTCCATGAAGTACGAATAGTTCTTAGAAGCTTGTGATTAGTATTTTCCATGTTATTGTTAATGATTTTTACTATAATACATTGCCCAATGTTAACTCGTGACGCTTGTTGCATATCAGTGGTTGTCTTCTTGTTTGTTGTAGTTTGAGTTAGAACATATGTCAATTGCGCTTGTTGATTTGTTATATGTTTGCATGTCATGTTCAATGGAAGAGTCTGTGTGTGACTTTATAAGTCATACGCACTACATCGTCATTTGCATCATTTGCCCCTGCTTGATCCCTGACTCCTTTCAGGTTGATCAGCTTAGGATACGTCTTCATACTTTCAAGATAGATTCCCCTAAGTTTTCAACTGAGACAACTCATAGATTAAGATTTTATTCTCCCACAAGATATTTAGACGTGGTTCATCTTTGTAGTTGAGGTATAATTCTCCTACCCCATAACATAATCAAGAAAGATGTAGAATCATTTCCACTTAAGAGAGATATGTGGCATACTTGTCAATTATATATCTGAGTTGGAGCCCTTCTCTCAAAGCAATATAAAGACCGCCTCCTACATGTTTGTGGTGGTTAAGTCGAGTATTCTCCCTAAGATGATGATTTGTATCTTCTCCTAAAATTAATCAATAAACCTATCCCCTGGAACCTTGGCCACAGTCAAAAGTTACTCATCCTTTGAGGAGAACTACAAATGCTCTGATTCCATTCTCGTCAGGATACATAGGCACAAGATGCAACTTCAGCGAGCATACTTAGAAATAAACCCCTAGGTCTCTTACCCTTAGCTAACAACAATAACACAATTAAAATAAGAGGTTCTTGTAGAGTACTACAAATGCTTAGGATGCTAACACTTTTCCTAGGTATAACCAACCCCCGAACCTTATATTCTCTAGCTTTTCATTGCATTGCGTTGCATACTCGTGGATTATTCAATCGTTTTCCCTTCCCTTGGATAAATTAAAGACTGATGGTGAATAATGATTTACGATTCAAGTTAATCAATAGCTTGATATCCGATTTCTCACCGTGATAGTGGTCCTATCATCTCATATTAAGACAAATTCAAAAGCAAAATGAAATACTAGTTGCGTGGCTCAGAATCAGATACAATCCCAGTTTGGAGTTTTTCACAAAAGTACTCTTTCTATCTCATAGTAAATAGGAGAATGTGTTTGTGTGCTTGGAGAATTTAACGCAATTAGGAGTGAAGAAGAAATAAGGGGCTCTTCAGAAAATAATAGAAAAGAGGAGACATAGGACTTTGTTGAGTTTATTACTAAAGCAGGTATGATAGATTTACTACTTTTTGGTAGAAAATTTACGTGGTACCGGAAGGAGGCACCGCCATGAGTCGTTTAGAAAAATTCTTAATATCAGATGAGTGGTGTAAGTTGTGGCCTAACTGCTCACATAGGGTGTTAGACAATGATCTTTCAGGTCATTGTCATATCCTGTTGTGTGATGTTGTCCAAAAGTGGGGACCAAAACCATTTTGTATGCTAAATTGTTGGAAGAACTTAGAAGGTTATCATAATTTTGTTAATGAGCATTAGATCGAATCGAAAGTGGAAGGATATGGAATGTTTGTCTTAAAGAAGAAGCTAAAAGCGATTAAAGGAAAATTAAAAGAGTGGCACAAAACACATATTCAAAATATGGAAGGAAAGATCAAGGCTGTCAAGGAAGAGATCAACAATTTAGACAAAATAGCAGAATCTAAAGTTGTATCGGCATTTGAGGCGAACAGGAGAAGAGAGTTATCAGCTGGAATGCACAAACTATTGAACCTCAACTGTAGTATTCAATGGAAGAAATCGCGTGTGAAATGGTTGAAAGAAGACATAAACTCCAAATACTTTCATGGATGTATTAACAATAGGAGGAAAAATAATGAGATTATGTCATTAAAGATCAATGGCAGAGTAGTGAAAAAAGATAAAGAGATCAAAAGAAAAGTTCATGAATAGTTTCAGAGAAAGTTTGAGAGCCGAAGGGTGAGGATAATACCTACCAACATAAACTTCAAAAAAGTGGTTGCAGTAGACAATGAAGGGCTGGTAAAAGAGTTTACAAAAGCGGAAGTGCGTGAAGCAATTTGGGGCTGCGATAGTTCGAAAAGTCCAGGTCCAGATAGTGTTAATTTCGGTTTTATAAAAGAATTTTGGGAGGTTATTAAAGGTGACTTTACGAGGATGTCGTCTGAATTTCACTCAAATGGTCGGTTTGTAAAAGGAGAAAACTGTTCGTTTATGGCCCTTATTTTTATGCAAAAGAACGTGACAAATATAAGAGAGTTCAAACCAATTTCTCTGGGAGGGTGTATATACAAATTCATATCTAAGATATTGACAAAAATACTAAAATAAGTGATCAAGTCTATCATTTCTGAGACACAATCAACATTCATTTCAAATAGACAGATTATTGGCAGGATCCTAGTTGCAAATGAAGTCGTGGAAGAAGCTAAGAGAAAGAAGAAAGAGGTGATACTCTTTAAGGTGGATTTTGAAAAGGCATATGACTCTGTGGATTGGAATTATCTAGGGTACATGATGGAAAAAAATGGGATTCCTAGAGAAATGGAGAAGTTGGATCCTAGTGTGTCTAAGCTCATCATCAGTTTTAGTGCTAGTTAGCAGAAGCCCCACAAAAGAATTCAAGATGGGTAGAGGGCTTAGACAAGGAGACCCTATTTTTTCCATTTTTATTCTTAATAGCGGTGGAAGGATTTAATGTCATGATGAATAAAGCTATAAAGATGGGGAAATTTACAGGATACAAGTTTGAGGAAGGTAATGACAGATTCACTCATTTGTAATATGCAGACGACACATTGATAATAAGAAAAAAAAGTTGGTCGAACATTCAGACCATCTAGGAAGTTCTTCTTTTGTTCGAATCAAATGTTTTGATTAAAGGTAAACTTCCAAAAGAGCTTGATTGTTAAGATCAATATTCCTCAAAACAGGATAGTAGAGGATCTTTAACTTAGCTTTACTAGGGAAATGGAAATTGAAAGTTAATATGGAAAAAAGGGGCATATGGTATACTGCCTTGGTAAATAGATATGACGTGAACATGCTAGAGTGGGATCCAGGAAGCTCAAAGTCATCAAGATGGTTGAATGATATTGTTCAAGTAGAAATAGGAGGGTTATAGTGTTTAAACTCATATTCAATCAAAGAAGTTTATAAAGGTTTAAGGGAAGTAAACAATCCAGTTCTAGAACCCTACTAGAATAAAATTTGAAACAAGGCGATTCCGTTAAAAATCTCCAGCTTGATGTGGATAATGCTCCATAACAAGTTTCTAACTAGAGACAATCTAGCCAAAAGAGGTGTAATAACTCAAGGGGAAGGTAAGTGTATATGTGAGTGCGGGAGGGAAGAGTCGGTTTCTCAACTTTTCTTTGAGTGTCCAGTTTTTGCAGGTGTGTGGAACTTCATTCACAAATGGATTGAAGTAGTTTATATTTGTCATAATATTGGTTGGCAGCACTTGGAACAATTCAAAAATATGCTTGGGGGAAAGGAACTCGATATCAAAGAAAGTAGTTGTGATTTAGTTCGCTTGCGTATGTTTAGGATTGATGGTTGACTGAGACACTGTTGTTGGTCAACTTCTAAGTTAATTCAAGTTTGGTTGGCTGTTTAGTTTCTTCTGTCCTATTTTGAGCAGTGTTGCTTGGAGTTTAGCTTATAGTGCACTTTTTGGGAGGTTCAGATGTGTTTTGTGTGGCTATGTTAATCGTGGTCGTGCTTTTCTTTCAGTTTGGCGTGTTTTTGCTTTTTTTCGGGGTTGGTTTTATTTTTTAGTCTGCTGCTCTAAGGTGTTCGGTGTAAGTAGCAGTTCAGTCTCTTAGAGCATCCACACTCATCAACCACATTTTGGTTCTTTAAACGGGACCCACATAATTTTTTATATTATATTACACTTCTATATTTTCTAAACAACTCAATTACATATTTAAAATATCCATACAACTCATTAAAAACTCTAAAATGGGTCCCACCAATTTCCAAAATAAATGTCCATATAATTATTGACCTTTGAAATATAATATTTTAATATTAATTGAATAGGAAAGTACAGGAAAGAAACGTTCTCAAATGTGAGAACGTATGCAAATGTAGGAACGTTTTTTTTTCTCAAATATCCATTTAATTCTGACATGATGACTTTGGAATATGTGTAGAAATAGTTTACATCCACTGATAATTATGCTCTTAGTGGTTCTGTTTTAGCAGCAGGTTGTATGCTCTTTAGTTCAGGTTATTGTTTTCTGCAATCTTGCAGATCTTGTATGTTTTTGTTTGTTGACAGTGATACATTTCAGCCTTGGGAGTTGGTGGTTTGTGTTATGACAGTTTGTGTGTTGGATGTAGTCTGCCTTGTTATGTTTATAGGCTTTGTTGCTTAGTCTTGGCCTTTTGGCTGTTTAAGTTTGTGTATTTTCTTCCTGGCTGTTTTGTATTGGTTAGGCATTGCTTATGCCTAGATGGTGTTTTAATGCATTCTTTTGCCTTTTAAAAAGAAAATAAAGAGAGAGAATAAAGTTGATTATTTCAAATATATCACATATATTTAAGAGTGAATAAATTGTTTACTATATCATCCTTTATCATGATGAAAGTAATACTAATAATTAAATGGTACAATTAAAAGAAAGTACCAATTTGCATTGTAAATTTAAATAGATAATAAATTTTAAGATATTTTATTATTGTAAATGATTTACTAATTGTGAAATAGAGAGAGTATTATCTTCTTTAAAATTATTCATTGAAATATACTTTCCCCACTTGAACCATGTTTTAAAAAAAATTGTTACTGAAAACTCACCCATTTCCTTATGTGGATATGTGTTTTTTTTATAAATATTTTTTAATTATCAACGGATTTTTATGTGTATTTTTTACAATTTTTTTTATTTAAATTTTACCTTTATGGAATTATCTGCTGATTTCTCAAATATATGATTTTGACTTAATTTATCTTTTAACCCCTTAACATAATTTATTGTTTTTATTTAATTCCTTAATAAAAAACGTTACTTTCCAATCCCTTAAAACACTTATGTTAGTCTAGCAAGTCTCTTATGTTAAATTCTATTGGAAAAAACGTCAACAAAAAAACGTCTACGTGGCATATTGAAAATATTAACATGGCATATTGTTTTTGTTTTTGCAATTATTGATAAACTTATTTTAATTTAAATTATGAAATATCAATTCTAACTTTAGAAACATTATTTATGAACTCTTCACCTACCAACAAAAGCAAAAATCTCTATCTAAACTCTTCAGTTTCGAACCTTAGGTCATTGTTCTACTTTCTCATAGTTTGAAACCTTAGCTGCGAAGAAGAAGACTTTGAGAGCGAAGACGACGATACTTGGAGTGACAAGGAAGGCGATAGTTATCTACTTTCACCATTTTTCATTTCCAAACTAAGGTGCGATTATGTGTTTACTATATTAAAATGAAAACCTTTATCATTTTCTTCTTCTTTAAAGACTCATTTCTGCATTATTTGGTGTGATTAGGTCGTCAGTGATAGGTTTGAGTGTGCTATCCATCATGGAGTGTGTTTGTTGAGTTTAACAGATTTGTTATAAGGGATTAGAGGAGGCGTGGGAAGTTGACCATAATTTTTGGAGTTATTTGAGGTTCTGGGTGGTTTAAAGGATTTAGGGTACCCAAAAGAGGAGAGTTTGTGGTATAATGTTGAAATGGATATTAATGAGCTAGTTTTATTGAACGATGATGCAGAAACAAATAGAATGGAAATGATAACACTGATTAATGGGAATATGCATTTATATGTCATGTATCCAATTTATGGGGAAGAGCCAATATTGTCTCTAGAAAACAGTATTAGACCCAATGGTGTAGAAGAAGACAATTTGGAAGATTTGAATAATGGTGTAAAAGGCACTTCTGAAGATTTGAGTACTCTAAATAGTTTAGAATATGACAATTTGGATGATTTGAATAATGGTGTAAAAGGAAATTTTAATGATTTTGGTACTTATGAAGATTTGAATAATCTAGGTTACAAGTTTAATGAAAGAGGGACCACTGGTGTAGAAGATACAAATGCAGTTGACCAATAATCTTCATGTGAGGATGTTAATTTGGATGGGACCACTGAGGGCATTGACCAAAAAGATTCATGTCAGGATGGTAATTTAGAGGGGTCCATTGTGTCTGAGGATGCAATAGTGAATATTACTTTGGAGGGGATCACTGATTATATGGTATGTGATAAAGAAGCTGATATATTGGATGGCACACCTTATCTGGTACATGTTAAAAAAGATTCAGTAGATAAGAGACTGAAATGTAACCAAAATGATGGTGGTGGTAGTGAAAATGACAGTGCTTTAAATGTGAACTTTGAGAATTCTAATGAGGATGTTATAGAAATTGGTGAAGAAATTGCATTTGATAAAGAGGATGACAAAAGAAAGGGGAAGGGCAAAGGAAAAGTTAAAGGAAAGAGGAAAGGAAAAGGTAAAGGAAAGGGGAAGGGAAAAGGAAAATGTAAAGGGAAGGGGAAATCCAAGTTTTAGAGACCAAGGAAACAAAGGGAGATGGAAGAAGCAGTTGAAGGTAGTGCTTCAATTGATGATGTGAATGAAGGTGAGGTTCCAAAGGAAAGCTTTAGAGGTTTGAGTGACATTGAGAAATATGATAGTTATGAGTTATCCCAAGAGTATGATAGTGAAGATGAAGATGTTTTAAAAGATGATTTTCAAACATCCAAGCTTCCAAAAAGAATGGAGGATTACAAGTGAGAATTAGGGATTTATTTTTCTACTAAGGAAGACTTTAAAGAGGCAGTTTAGGGAAAACCCTTGATCAACTATGAAAATTACAAGTCAATCAATTTAAGGTGGAGAGGAAAGTAGTAAGAATCCTGAGATGTCTTTAAATTCACATTTCCAAAGGATTTTATATATGCTTCAAAGCTTACAAAGATAGTTTTTTCAAGTGCAGGCCTATCATAGGATTGGACGGGTGTTGTTTAAGGGGCTATTATGGTGGATAGATACTTGCAGCTATTGGGACGGATCCTAATGACCAAATGCTGCCAATGACATTTGTTGTAGTTGAGGGAGAAACCAAAGATTTATGGAAATAGTAACAAAAGAGGGACATGGTGGTGAAGATTTAATGGGAAGAGGAAAAATGATTTAATCTTTACTGAGGATATGATTTATATGAATATTAAAGATATTAGAATACGAAAACTACGTAACAGTGAAGAGAAAGAAGTCATCATAAAAATGAAGATACATAAATTCAATTATGTAATACAAGATAATCCTATTAAATAAATTGTATATTAAAATTGTCATAAAGATTTAGGGTAGAAATATACTCAAATAATATCTAACCCTCATGAATTATTTTTAACTAGACACGATTTATCACAAATTACAAACTAGACTCAATATGTATCATAAATTACAATTACAATGACAATTTTATAAATTAAAAAATTAAAACTTTATCTTTATATATTATGGTATTTTGCAAAGACTAAAGACTTATTTTGTTGGCTAAGTACTTTAGACATTATGGTATTTTGCAAAGATTAAAGACTTATTTCTCTCACTAAAAATAATTGCCATTGATTCATTATTATGATAAACAATATCAACCAACATGGATAGTCTCTTCAATTTAAAAGAAATGATGGTAATTGTAGTAATTGAGCAATGTTATAAGTTTTGATAAAAGAGCCAGAAACATTATTAAAGTACGTGAATAAAGTTTATAATATTGTAGAAAATTACAAATTTCTTTCGACGCTAACAATAAATAAATGAAAATGAAATATTAAATTGGTCTTAAATTAAAATAGTTATTCTTTTAAAATTGTGTTGAACATAATTTAAAATTATCATATATGAATAATGTAATACTTAATCGCCTAGGCTAATTCACTCACATAAGCATTAACTATATAAATAAAAGAAAATGAGAGATATACATTAGTTCATAAACATAGGAGAAACTATATCAACATGATTAAATACATAGCAAATGTCTAATATCTCACTAAAATCAACACCCACCCAAAAGAGAAACTAATATAATAATTTCAACCAAACAAATACATAAAATTTTAAATATAGTTGAGTTAAATAAATAAACTTGTTAGATATCTTATTCTTGAGACTCTACAATTTCAACATCAATTGTGGTATCTTTTTGTGTTGGTCCCATAATCCCAGCATTCAAGGTCCTCGTCCCAGGCTCCTGATTCTATGTTGATGTTGCAAAAAATAGTCATATACTTGGATGCGGGAAGTTGTAATGATGGTGATGAAAAGACTTAAAAGAACAACAAAGAAGACCTGTTAGTGTCGAAAAAACTTTTATTTGTTGATGTCAGCTTGTTTATCATTATAACCATTAGAAGTAAGGTTGGAAATAGTACGAAAATAGGGACATCGTGGTGGAGATTTAATGGGAAGAGGAAAGATGATTTAATCCTCGTTGAATATATTAATTATATGAATATTGAATATATTAGAAGAAGGAAACTACATATCACCGAAGAGAAAGAAGTCATCATGAGAATGAAGCTACATAAATTCAATTGTGTAATACACAATAATCCTACTAAATAAATTATATATTAAAATTGTCATAAATATTTAGGGTAGAATATATACTCAAATAACATCTAACACTCATGAATTATTTTTAACTAGACACAATATTTATCACAAATTACAAACAAGACTCAATATTTATCATAAATTACAATTACAATGACAATTTTATAACATTGTAGAAAATTGTGAATTTCTTTCGTAGGCTAACAATAAATAAATGAAAGTAAAATATTAAATTGGTTCTAAATTAAAATAGTTAGTCTTTTAAAATTGTGCCGTACATAATTTAAAATTATCATATATGAATAATATAGTATTTAATTGCCAAGACTAATACTTAATCGCAACAAAAAAAAAACGCTATTAAATAGCTTTTTTTTTATAATAGTGAAACAAAAGAAAATGAGAGATAAATATTAGTTCATAGATATAAGAGGAACTATATCAACATGACTAAGTACATAGCAAATGTCTAATATCTCACTAAAATCAACACACATCTCAAAGAGAAACTAACATAGTAATTTCAACTAAACTAATACATAAAATTATAAATTTAAATGAGTTAAATAAATAAACTTCTTAGTCATCTTATTTTTGAGACTTCACAATTTCAACATCAATGATGATATCTCTTTGTGTTGGTACCATCCTCTCAGCATTCAAGGCTCCCGTCTCAGCCTCCTAATCTAATGTTTGTGTTGCACAAAATAGTCATATAATTTTACGCGGAAAGTTGTAATGATAATGATGAGAAGACTTACAAGAACGACAAAGAATGTCTATTAGCGTCAGTAAGATTCTTCTTTGTTGATGTCAGTCTGTTTATCATTGTCATATTCTAATTTTTGACTCTAAGATCCCACGTATTTTTGCATCATCTGCATATCATATCATGTCTCACATTTTGCATAATACTCAATCTATCAGCTAAAATAAACTTGTTGGATTTACAGCCGAATCGGTCAAACTAAAAGTCAACAGTGCGAAAAATAAGTGGACAAAAAATTTTAAAATCAAGCCTGCAGACGTCGGTGATATTAATCTATGTTTCGCGTAGTTTAACCTGGCGCACTTATTTGAATTTTCTGACTACTTTTCAGTCACATTTTTGAACAGTTTAAGCCATTTTAGCGGATCAAATTTATTTTAAAATTTCACCAAACGCAGTATTTTTCCGAACCATATATTTTTTTCTGATCATTTTGGTGTATTTATTTTATTTTTCTGAACACTTTGATACCAGACCAATTATTTGTTTTTTACCGTCTTGTATTTCTATTTTTAATTAACAATTATTTAAATTAACCAGATTTTCATTTTTAGAATTTATATAAATAGTTTATTTTATTTTATTATATTTATAATTTTTTTTATTTTAATATTTAAATTTTGTTTTTATTCTTTTTATAGAAATACTTATTAATTAACATTTAAAAGGCTATTTAGTTTGTTAATATTTTTGTGGTAAGCTAGTTGACACACTTTTCTCTCTCATAACATAACATGCATCACCTGCTATTGCTATCACACTATCATCACTATTTTCTCTCTCATAACATCGTTTTAATTTATTTTTCTTTATTTTATTATCATTTTGGTTGTTTTAATGTTTGAAAAGTCAAACATTGCCATTCAACGTTATATATTATTATTTTTACTATTATTTTATTCCAACAATCAAGTTTAGTATAATGTTAATCTTACTCTGATTATTAGTGATATGTTTTTATTATTCATTATTATTTTTATTTTATTTTAAATTATTAATTAAAGTTTCCAGTTTTATAATTAAGTATATATATATATATATATATATATATATATATATATATATATATATATATATATATATATATATATATATATATATATATATATATATATATATATATATATATATATATATATATATATATATATATATATATATATATATATATATATATATATATATATATATATATTATAGCTTTAACTTTTATAGTTATACACAGGTTTTACAATTTTTTTAAAGTTATATACATTTTTTATAAGGTATATATTTTATTAAGTTAATGTTATTTCTTCATTTATTTCATTTTAATTTTTTATTTCAATATTTTTAGAATATATTAAAAAAAACAAAAGTATATTTTGGTTGTTTACTTTTTGTTTATTTTTCGTTTAATTAGTCATTTACAATATTAGAAAAATGTAAAATTATGTTTTAATTATTTTTATTTTTGTAATATTGAAAAATATTAAAAAAAATATGTCATAATTATTAATTTTTAAAATATTTTTATATAACATTAATTAATTAAATTATTAATTAATCCTATTAAATATTTATATTTAAATTAATTAATAATTCTTTTGGTCACCTATTCTATGTGATGATTTGTCTGTTTGCATATTTTGGATTTGTTCTATCTGATTAATTCTTGATGTTGCTTTTCCATGATCAATCTGTTACACGATGCTTTGACGTGTACTTTCCATTTTGTTCTCGCGATGCTTTGCCATGTATCTTTATCTGTTAATTACACAATGGTTTGCCGTGTCTGTTATTGATTTTACTTGCTGTTGATTACCATGATGTTTTTCCATACGTATTCTGTGTTATTTTGTTGGTCTGATCATACATGATGCTTTTTTGTGTATTGTGTCTGTGTATTCTTGCTTGCCATTTACATGATGCTTTTTCGTGAATTTATTGTTTTTCTTTTGATCCTTGTGACCTAATTAGAAGGAAGAGACTGTGTGTTGACTTATTGTTATTGTGCGTGTCCCTTGTTTATTCTTTACTTGTCTTTGTTGTTCTTGGTACTTAGAACTATGACAACCCGTGGTTTCTCGAACTACAAACGCTCTGATTTCTCAAAGTTTCTTTTGAGAATACGTACGCAGAAGGCCCCGATCCTTGGCGAGCACACTTTTTTTTCATCGTAGTGTCTGAACTACGATTGCTCTGACTTTCTATATAGGATAGTAGGCATAGGATTGCGACGATCCTAGCGAGCTACCTTTTCCTCTTTCCATCTTTTCTCTTTCTTGCCCATCCTTACCTTTAGCAAATAATTTTAGCAAAACATAAATATTTCAAGAGGTTCCTGTAGAGTACTACAGATACTTAGGGTGCTAATACCTTCCCTTAGCATAACCAACCCCCACACTTTTGATCTCTCTTTGCTTAACTTTAAGCCTTGCTTTTTTACTTTGCATTTTTATTTATGGGCTATTCTTTCTTTTCCCTTCCCTTAGAAAAATTAAAGATCGGTGGTGATATTTTATGATTTGTGATTTAAGTTAATTCAATAGCTTGATATCCGATTCTCACCATGACAGCAATGGCGACTTCACAGGGGACCATTGTTCAGTGGGTTGAGCCTAACTTGTTATATTTGTGTTGCTATTTTTGTTTGCTTGTATACTTGTATATTTGTATATATTTGTACATATATCTTTTTGTGTCTGGGTTTTTCTGTATGCAGGGTTTTTCTGTATGCATCTGATATTTCCTAAAATTATCAGCCAGCTGTTCAAGCAGTGCAAGCTCAGATGCCACGGCAACAGGCTCCTCAGCAACAAGCCTACAACCAGCAAGGATATCAGTATCCTCCTCAGCAACAGCAGATGCAAGCTACTCAGCAACGACAAGGTACTCGCCCACAGCGTCCGCAAAGAACATGGAGACCAGATAGAGTCTTTGATCGTCTACCAATGACATATGCCAAAATCTTTGCTCAGTTGATGGAAAAGAAAGATGTTGTTCCGAGAGATTTGGCTCCTCCAACTGTCATTCCTGCCGATTACGATGCAAATGCTCATTGTGAGTTTCATAAGGGCGCTCCAGGTCATACCATTGAGGATTGTAGAGCCTTCAAGCACATAATTCAAGACATGATCGACAGGGATGCTATCAACTTCAATGGGAAGTCTCCAAATGTCATCAACAATTCGATGCCACCAGTCAATTAGTGCCAACATCAGATCGAGTCCAGTCAAGTTCATTCCTCGAAGAAGGCAGTCATGCTGCCATTTCATTATTCGTAGTTCTTATGTTTTGTCTTTGTTTATTTAAGTATTGTATGCTTTGAACAATTGCCATTCGTATTTGGTTTTCATTAATGTATTGTTTATGCATGTTTTGAATTAGTTATGTCGTATTCACTCATTTTTCACTTATCACCGGCACATTTATTCACTCCACTCTATTCACTGTTGTTTAGCATGATTTGAGGGAGGATGATGAAAACAAGATACCCATAATTGCGAACTCATATGCTTTCAGATAGAATCTCGTCAATGATGTACAGGCATTGCTTCAATTCCCCAAATACCGGAGATATAAGGAGTTAATCCCTAGTAAACCACTTCGATCCTAGAAGTAGCAGTTTCCTTCGGATATTCAAACCTTACACTTAACCTGGGGCAGGGTAGTGTTCAGCTAATTCAACCCCGCACTCGAATCAACAAAGCAAAATCCAAAAGACGGTTGTTCACCAATGACTCACAACAGGGAAGTCACAATGAAATCCAAAAAAAAAGGAAAAATCAAAAGCCTGCTAAGTCAAACACCTCAGAGGGGACTTAGACAAAATCAAGGCAATCCTGATGGATCTGACAAACAAAGTCAATCCATGCAAAAGTTAGGGATCAAAACAAAAGCAAAAGAGGACCCCGAAATCCTCAACAAAACAAAATAATATTCAGTGGCCACCCAAATCAAAAGGGGCACTGACATCCATAAAAAAACCAAAATAAGGTGACTGCCACGACGAGCAAACCTTGAATCATCAAGTTTATACCGTCCAGACAAGTGTAGAATTAACTGAGCGTAGGACTGGAGATCATTAAGAAGAAGGGGTGGGTACAAATCATACTTTGAGCCTAGCATCCTTTGTTTCATAACCGTGAACCAGACCACGTTACAACCCTCGAAAGACCTAATTGAGGCGAGGTTTATTCTGAAAGCATACTATTGCGAGGTTGCGTAACCTGACTCCTCACATGATTTCTAATCATCAGCATTGGTGTCATTTCTCTTGATATATCTTTCACACCAATCAAAATCAGCACAACGTTTGAGATTATTCGTCTCACTACCACGACACTCTCAATAAATGACACACTTTTCAAAACTTACATTGAACTTTGCATTAATATTACCATTTATGAATGTACAACTTTAATTGCAAATCAGTGCTAGGTATTCAAAGATATCTCAACGAGGGGGCAATCAAGGAGGAACTTGACTTTCAGTGGCTGACACGAAGCAAGACTACCTCAGAACTCACAGGCTGGGGCAAATCACTCAACAGCTCGAGCAGGGGCAAGTCATCCGAGTTCAACTTCCATATGTCAGAACTGGTTAATCTAGGGCAGGCCATTGCCATGTTCGAACTGGGGCAAGACCAGGTCGTCCTGACCAACAAGCAGAGTTGCAACCTTCTCTGAAGCAAATTCACGACAAATTACCAAGTACCCAGACTTGGGGCATATAGAGTATCTTCGTCTGCTTTGGTCATGGCGTCTCCAACCAACTGCGTGTCGAGGAAGTCAATCCCTCCCACCACCCGAAGTCCAATTCGCATTGGCAATTACCAAAAGATCCACCACGCTGGCGTCTCCCTGCATTTCCAATTACCTGTCTGCATCATGTGCATCATACGCATTGAATTCGATATCATAAACATCTTGCATCATATGCATACTCAAATCATATCATACTTCCCCGACTCTTGCATCTCCGCGTGTCAGTATTTGCATTTGCACTTCCATTCGTTATGGAACATAATTATCATCAAGCATCCACATATGCAAGTCAAGATCCAGGATCAATTTCGAAGATTTCCAAGATCATCATCAGCCAGGTCAGGGGCATTCTCCGCAAGACTGTGGGTTTCTCCCATAAACTTCAAAAAACTTCAAAGCAATCATCAGCCCAGTCAGGGGCAATCTTCTGCAATTGTGGGTTTCTCCTACAAGATTCGAAGTTATTCAAAGCAAGATTCAGCCCAGTCAGGGGCATTTTTCAAAGACCATGGGCGTCTCCCATGATGTATTTCAACCTTGTGGTTGATCAGATCTTCAAATTAACATTCAGCCCAGTCAGGGGCATACCATTCAAGACCGTGGGTATTCCCCACGAAGTTGTTCAACCTTTTGTTGGGCAAATTCAAGAAGTTCAGTACAAGATCCAACCTGAGCAGGGGCATCTTCAGCAAAACCGTGAGCGTTCCTCATGAAGTTGTTCAACCTTTTGTTGAGCAAACCAAGACATCAGGATAAACTCGGCCCAGTCAGTGGCATCCTCTTCAGAGCTCATGGGCGTAACCATGAAATCATTTCAACAAAATTATAATCTCTAAGCAAGTCAGTGGTCGTCCCCGCTGATTCATTTCAACCCAATCTTCCTCTTGGGTGTTCCTCAATGAGTTGTATCCAGCAAGCGTGACTGTTGTCAATTGCCTTACTATCATCCTTTTGGTGATACCCGAACTTCATCGGTTCAACCTAGCTTGCATCCTTTTGGTGTTGGTAGCCTTCAATTTGTGTTTGTTCTATCATCCTTTTGGTGATAGCAACCTGTGTGTATGTTTCGCTCCGTCATCCTTTTGGTGGGGGGTCTATCATAGTCATTAATGATAGATTGTGCGATAATTTGTTTGTGTTTCGCTCCGTCATCCTTTTGGTGGGGGGTCTGTCACTTGGATTGGTGTCAGATTGTGCGATAGTGTTTGTCCTATCATCCTTTTGGTGGTAGTGACTGGTGTGTGTTTCGCTCCGTCATCATTTTGGTGGGGGGTCTGTCACTTGGATTGGTGTCAGATTGTGCGATAGTGTTTGTCCTATCATCCTTTTGGTGGTAGTGACTGGTGTATGTTTCGCTCCGTCATCCTTTTGGTGGGGGGTCTATCATGGTCATTAATGATAGATTGTACGATAGTTTATTTGTGTTTCGCTCTGTCATCCTTTTGGTGGGGGGTCTGTCATAGTCATTAATGTCAGATTGTGCGATATTGTTTGGCGTGTGTTTCGCTCCGTCATCCTTTTGGTGGTGGGTCTGTCATAGTCATTAATGATAGATTGCGCGATATTTTGTTTGTGTTTCACTCCGTCATCCTTTTGGTGAGGGATCTGTCATAGTCATTAATGATAGATTGTGCGATATTGTCTGGTGTATGTTTCGCTCCGTCATCCTTTTGGTGAGGGTCTGTCATAGTCATTAATGATAGATTGGGCGATATTGTTTGGTGTGAGTTTCGCTCCGTCATCCTGTTGGTGAGGGGTCTGTCATAGTCATTAATGATAGATTGTGCGATAGTGTTTGGTGTGAGTTTCGCTCCGTCATCCTTTTGGTGAGGGGTCTGTCATAGTCATTAATGTCAGATTGTGCGATATTGTTTGGCGTGTGTTTCGCTCCGTCATCCTTTTGGTGGGGGGTCTGTCATAATCATTAATGATAGATTGTGCGATAGTTTGTTTGTGTTTCGCTCCGTCATCCTTTTGGTGAGGGATCTGTCATAGTCATTAATGATAGATTGTGCGATATTGTCTGGTGTGTGTTTCGCTCCGTCATCCTTTTGGTGAGGGGTCTGTCATAGTCATTAATGATAGATTGGGCGATATTGTTTGGTGTGAGTTTCGCTTCGTCATCCTGTTGGTGAGGGTCTGTCATAGTCATTAATGATAGATTGTGCGATATTGTTTGGTGTGAGTTTCGCTCCTTCATCCTTTTGGTGTGGGGTTTGTCATAGTCATTAATGATAGATTGTGCGATAGTTTGTTTACGTTTCGCTCTGTCATCCTTTTGGTGAGGGGTCTGTCATAGTCATTAATGATAGATTGTGCGATAGTTTATTTGCGTTTCGCTCCGTCATCCTTTTGGTGGGGAGTCTATCATAGTCATTAATGATAGATTGTGCGATAGTTTATTTGTGTTTCGCTCCGTCATCCTTTTGGAGGGGGGTTTATCATAGTCATTAATGATAGATTGTGTGATAGTTTGTTTGAGTTTTGCTTCGTCATCCTTTTGGTGGGGGGTTTAGCATAGTCATTAATGATAGATTGTGCGATAGTTTGTTTGAGTTTCGCTCCGTCATCCTTTTGGTGGGGGGTCTATCATAGTCATTAATGATAGATTGTGCGATAGTTTGTTTGCGTTTCGCTCTGTCATCCTTTTGGTGAGGGGTCTGTCATAGTCATTAATGATTGATTGTGCGATATTGTTTGGTTTGTGTTTCGCTCCGTCATCCTTTTGGTGGGGGGTCTGTCATAGTCATTAATGCCAGGTTGTGCGAGTGGGTTTTGCTCTATCATCCTTTTGGTGGTAGTAGCCGTGTGTGTTTTATCCCATCATCCTTTTGGTGATGGCGACCTGTGGCTATTTTTCCACAGTTTTCTCAGGGGTATAACCTCATCCAGCATTTCAATCTCCGAGCATCTCTTTTGTTTTCAGACAAATTCAGGGTCTTCTTTATATCTAATTGACTTCTACCTCGTAGGAAAAAACATTGTAGAGGTTTATCTTACTCAGTTTAAGCCAATTAGATAGGGGCATCTGTCATACCCTAAATTTGTCCTACCGGTACGTAATGTCATTTGTATACCTATACACCTTTCAGAAAGTCAAGAAAGATATATTGCCTTGGCTTGTTTTCTAAATTCAAGATATCACAAGGATTGTTTAAGGAGAAATAAGGTTCATCTAAAGCTTATCAAGACAAGAGTTTGTACAATGTTGTTTCCACTGGATCAGACAAGAACTTGTCCTTCTATCATGGCTATGATACGCATTGCCAGCGGTATGGGTTTAAGCATTAGTGAAGGTTTGGGCATTAATTGAGGTCAGTATCACCACATGAATTAAGGTCATCAGTTTATGTTTGAAGGTTCAAGAACCGTTTTGTATGGTGTAGCCAAACCGAGATCATGGCTTTTGAACCAAGAGGTTTCAAGTTATGAAAATATTATTTCCAAATTATTCTCAAGCCAAATCATGCAATGGAGTCATTTTAAGGTTAATTTTGATTCCTATGATTACTTGATTGGCAATGTTTACTTTAGGAAAAAGTCTCAAGCTATGATTTATATTCCAAGAAACAGGAGCCAAAATGCATACAACCTGACCTCAAAATATTTCATCAGAATGCGCATAGTTTTTTTTACAACCAGAAAAGATATAGTGCACAACAAATGCTTGGCTACATGATAGTCCCATGATTATAAAGAAACCCAAGGCTTTTCCCAAACTACCAGTCCAAGCAAAACCAATATTGAAATATATAAAAATGGACAGGATTAGAACAGGTCGCAACAGCAGCTATAGCACGTCCTGCCGAATAAGAGAAGTCTCAACGCATCTCTTGACCGGTCTTCGAATGGAATTGTCGGCAGCTGCAAAGCCATTCATCAGAATGTACATCATGTACAACATCAAAACTGTCAAAATCGAAACAAAGGGAAGTAAACAACAGCAGGTTACAAGAGAATATGTATGCATGGATAAGCATTACCGGAAGCGTTACGAAAGCGACGATCTCAGGCAACACTGTGACTGTTCGTTCTGTTTCTATTTACAATACCAAAGTTCATGAGGAATGAGCTTGGAAGCTTGCTTCAGGTATCAAGGCCAAGCCCGTATTTGAAATTCAGTCGGTGCATACAGGAATCACTTGCATTCAATGAGACCTGATAGTAATGTAAACACCATCACTAATGGGTGAAACCTTTGGAGTTGAGTTCATGCCACTTAAATCATACTGATGATGTTGGGATTGCATTGAGTTTTGATCAAAGGAATCAGAGGATGAATATCCCATTCCCATACCTGTTGGTCGGAAAATTATGTGATAGTTGTTCCTTGGTTAGTGGAGGTGTCACTGGGCTGTCTGCTATTGATTCACACTTTGAACTCTCGTCTTCAGATCTTGATGGGAGTTGGCAACGGGAAGGCTTTGCGGTTAAACCTTTGAACATTGTAAAGTTCCATGACTTGGTCATAGTTCTCTGCCCACCATCTCTGAGCTTGCCATTTGTTAAGTGTATCGCGACTGAACCGTATCCGCTTTAGGCATTCCCAGCCTTGAGTTTGTAACATTCTGCAAAGTCAGAAAAGAATAGTCATTAAGTGAATATATTTCTATCCCACAAAAGGACAGTACCTACAAAAAATGAATAGAAATACAAGCTGTTGTGATTGGGGAATGTGTAAAACCATTCCTATCATAAATGACAAAGAGGGAGTTCACAGAGTTTTCACAAAAGGCCGGTTTGACAGAGAAGTGTAGCAGATACAACCCACCCAGCAGATGGCACAAAACCAACTGGTTCAGCCTCAAATTATTTCCGGAAGCAAATTCCCCACCATCAATATTTACAGCAACCTTCCTCCTTCAGCCATATGAGTTACAGGTCATCAAAATGTTCAGGAACTTGGTTATGAACAGATGTGTATGTAGCGAAGAGTCAGTTCCCACAACCTGAAACTTCAACAATGACAGGAGCAATCAGATTCATGGTCTGGAGTCACAATGACAATTGGATGGACTCTGTAATAAAGTATTGGCAGAACAACATGAACAATGTTAAAGCCAACAAATCTGCTCATGAAGAATCAGTCCGTGACCTGAGTTTCTGTTCTATTCGTGTTCTGATGATACCATGGTTAAAGTGTGGGATTTTGCACGCTGTCAAGAAAAGTGTTCATTAACCGGCCATCATCAATGCATACAAACTTTCAGCACCTGACCTGCAAAACAATAAGACAGAAATGCTGAAAAACACATATACACCAAAAATGAAAAGCACAAATTCCTTCGTACAACTCAACGTAACCATGTCATGAATAATTTACAATGTATTAGAAATTCACAAGTCCACCAGACCATGATTCACACGCTCCAGCCAGTGTGCGACTTGTGCATCACCAAGAGTTACTCCAGTGTCATATCCTCAATTCACAGGCGATCCGCAAGACCATTACTTTCCTACACACTGTCCTGCAAGAAAACTACAGTAGTGCAGCATAAAGGAGATGGTAAAAACACAAAATCGGCTTCACACGCTGCGAGTCGTATGCAACACAAGCTCTACATCACTCTGCATCAACTCACAGTTCACGCACACAAGCCACGAGATTTCGTAACACACCACCACCTGCTATGACTTTACGTGCCTTCGTACGTTAGTCGCAACTTGTAGTAATCATACTCCATTTTCGTACCGCAAGCCACCTCAAGCCGCAACTCTACCGTCATGTACTCCACAAGTTAATTCATGGTTACCTACATATAAGTTTTCATGCCTTGAGTTAAACGACAGTACATTCACATGACCACAAAATTGCAAACCGTAAATGACACATCCATTACCATGGAAAAAGCCTTGCTGTTTGACAACATAACACGCAACCAACAAGTGAGGAATTTGTTCCGTACCATACACCAGTTGCAAAAAATGTTACCTGCAGCAAAAGATAACAGCACAAACCGTACGGCAGCATCAACGCGAGAATGCACAACAAAAGATGAAACCGTACGCATCAACAGATCATTACCGACAATAAAGGAGGAAACTTTCATGAGGTAGGAAAGACAGTCGAGGATCCCCACACAATCTTGTTCATGAAATGGCCGCGAGAGCTCTGTAAACGAAATAACAGTCCATACCGTGACCACACAATTCATAACTTTCTTCAAGCTGTTACAACACGCTAAACCAATTCCTGAATATAGTGCTTAAAACCAGCGTGAGTTTTCCATTTTCACAGGACTTAGCTTCTAATTACCGTGCACGAGAATTCTGCGAAATCACAAAATAAAGTGAGTCTTTCTATCCCACATAAAATGGACATCAACTGCAGAAGAAGGACACCACCAAATGCCCCTCACACAAAAGTTTCGGTGACCCCAATACCTACAACTAAGTGAAGAAAAAATGTTGCTCCAAGACCAAGCCCGGATTTTGTCTCGTCGTCGGATTAATTCATTACCTGCAGACAAAATAAGACGACGAGTTATGCATAAGGTAGTTGGTTCCCACAAACCATAATCAAATGCTAACTGGTGCTACATGAATGATAAAAATCAGTACAAGTGCAAAAAAAAACACCTGCAGCACAACATGTTCAAACATAGTTACAAATTAATGTGAATACCATTTACCACAGTAAAAGTAAAAAGCAGTTACCACAGTGAAAACTAATTGAAGATATTACCTCACTACAGACAAAAAGGAGATTAATTCAATCGTACTACCTCACCTCACTCCTCCACAGACTCTCTCCATATAAAACCATATGAGACATGACAGCAAAAGAAAAACCCTAATCTGAGATAGAGTCTCCAAACCCTAGCCGCCAGTTTTCCTCCTTTCTCTCACTGTTCTTCTTTTTTTTTTCGAGCTCTGAAAAAAACCTCATCCTCCAATAAACAAAACTCTCAACTAACAAAAGCTCCAGATATCTCCACCCCAAAACTAGAATCCGACACTCCTTCTTCCCTCAATCAAAAATTTCCCCAAATCTCCACCATTAACGACATCAAACCCAATCATCTTCTTCAACCAAATCGTACCCATTCTCTGCTAAAAACACCACCAAAACCAATAACCAGACCTCCCTAATCTGCTCCTCCTTCTTCATTTTGTTTTCGAACAAGAAAAAACCCTAACGTCTTCTTCAAGCTCATTCTTCAATTTCATCAAACTTCCCTCAAATCCCTAGTTTCTTCAAACATCTTAACAATACAATACTCACAAACCTCCCAAACCTACCACAAACAGAAACCGGATTCAAAAACAGAAATATTGAGAGATGAGATGAAGAGGAGAGTGAGGCTGAAACATCTACATACCCGAAATTGAGCAAACAGCGGTGAGGAATGTAGTCGTCGAACATCGTTTTATGTTACAATAGCTTGCCGCGGTGACGAATGTTTCCTGATTCGCGTTCATTGCTTCAAGTCAGCTTTGCTCCTAAGTTAAAATTTGTTTTCAATCTTACAAACCCAGTTTGTTGTGCCCTGTTTTTTTAAGAATGATTGGATTTTCTTTTAGCTTTTTCTCCTGCTTTTTCACGATCCGTGTGGTTTGAAGTGGGTCTCATGGCCCTTTAGTTTTAATTAAGTATTTCCCCTATTTTGTTTCTGCTGTGTGAAATAAGGAGATGATGGGCCTACGAGCCCAGATGATTCTCACGGTGTTCTCCCAACATGGACACCCATCTTTCCAGCATACCCATTTTCTTTTTGAACTTTTGAGTTTTACTTTTGTTTAAAAAATAAGTCTTATTAATTATTTTAGTAATTACAATTCGTTGTCTTAAATCATTTTGTACTCCATATTTTTCTATTATTCACTTTAATTTCATCTTGGGTCTTATTTTCACATTATTTTGTTTTTTTTTGTCAATGACGAATTTATAAATATTATCGGTCAAATTATTGATAGATGATGTTTTATTCGAGACTATTTAGTTTTATATTTCATTTTCCTATTTATTTCCATTTTTATTCATTTTCTGATCGATGATGTCTTTAGATTCGTAAGCGTCGCGTATCGGAGTTGATAACCTTCTCGATTTCAAATCTATGGGGAATGACCATTGGGGTCATTTTCCGTACTTTGGGATCGTGATAGGCTACCTTTGATTAACCGACATTATGTTTGCAATTAAGACGAGATCCCATTTTCTTCGTGTCCCGATTCGATTCAATAAATTGACCATTAAATCTAACTCCCGTCAAATATTATTGTGGATATTATTGTCATATTTATCTTACTATATATTCATATTGTCATACTCATTATTCATATTCATTCACCCATATTCGAAAATACCTAATAAATTATCGAAACTCCTAAAAGCCAAATTGGTGGACTGTTGGATCTTTGGTCATTTGCAGGTATCTTAATATTAAGTCGTGCCCGACTTTTCTCAAGGCGTAGTTTAGGACACAAATACACACACACGGCTTTCTCTTGGGCTACCTGACAATGAGACCTCTTTATTTCGTGCAATCCCGTGTAAATTACATGTATCCCTTCCCCATTCCAATGTATGTTTCACATTTATTTGATTATTAGTTTATCTCCTAGGAGCACCCATAGGGACTAGAGCGGATCAAACTATTTTCAAACTAATTCTCGATTCATCATCGAGCCACTTTCAAACAACCCGTAAGTCGAGTGCTTATACGCATTCTCCATCAACCTATTACAACTCGACCCTTGATGCGTAAGTCAAGTCGGTCTCTTTTTTTAAATAATTTCATTTTCAACACGCTTTGCACGCGATAATGAGTCAAACCCTTGATCCAACGTCAAGCGGATTTTTGAAACAAATTACCAATCAATTAACAATTATTTAACGCTTTTGCAAGGTGTAAAGAGTGGGTTCAAGTCTTTGAGCTTGCTTTCGATTGTTTGGATGCAAGTTATCTTATTCGTGTGTGAGCAATTGATGCCTTTAAATAACATTAACAACTCGACAACATTCAACCATATCTAATTACTCATCCTTTCACTCACCTTTCAAACAACTTCTTTTACGATGAAAAGAGAGTGTCCCAAGTCTTTGGTTCGCTCTCCCGACTACTTGGACCCGAGAAGCCTTTCTCAAGATTCAAGTAGTCGTCATTCGACCAATCTCATCCTTTTATACACCATTTCAAGTTCAAACAACCTTCTTTTACGATGAAAAAGAGAGTGTTCCAAGTCTTTGGTTCGCTTTCCCGATTATTTGGGGTCTGTGAAGTCTTTCTTAGGCTCCAAGTGATCGTCATCATTTCAACCTTATCCTTTCAAACACATCATTCCTTCATGATGAAAAAGAGAGTGTTCCAAGTCTTTGGTTCGCTCTCCCGATTACTTGGGTCCGAGAAGTCTTTCTTAAACTTCGAGTAATCGTCATCCGTACCTTTAGCAAATAATTTTAGCAAAACATAAATATTTCAAGAGGTTCCTGTAGAGTACTACAGATACTTAGGGTGCTAATACCTTCCCTTAGCATAACCAACCCCCACACTTTTGATCTCTCTTTGCTTAACTTTAAGCCTTGCTTTTTTACTTTGCATTTTTATTTATGGGCTATTCTTTCTTTTCCCTTCCCTTAGAAAAATTAAAGATCGGTGGTGATATTTTATGATTTGTGATTTAAGTTAATTCAATAGCTTGATATCCGATTCTCACCATGACAGCAATGGCGACTTCACAGGGGACCATTGTTCAGTGGGTTGAGCCTAACTTGTTATATTTGTGTTGCTATTTTTGTTTGCTTGTATACTTGTATATTTGTATATATTTGTACATATATCTTTTTGTGTCTGGGTTTTTCTGTATGCAGGGTTGTTACCTTGAGTGGTGAGGATAAGTCTTATACCCTAACTTGAGTGCACATATGATAGGAAGGTGGTATATTCAATAAGGCTTATAGGGATTTGATTCCCAACCAAGCTGACTTGAGAAACCACCGCTTAATGGAGGCCTTCTTGAGAGTAGTTTTGTTGAACGAGTATTTGTGAAAACATTACTACTTTCAACCTAGGAGCCTGTGATATTGAGTATCTTTAGTTACCCACTGTCATACCCTAAATTTGTCCTACCGGTACGTAATGTCATTTGTATACCTATACACCTTTCAGAAAGTCAAGAAAGATATATTGCCTTGGCTTGTTTTCTAAATTCAAGATATCACAAGGATGGTTTAAGGAGAAATAAGGTTCATCTAAAGCTTATCAAGACAAGAGTTTGTACAATGTTGTTTCCACTGGATCAGACAAGAATTTGTCCTTCTATCATGGCTATGATACGCATTGCCACCGGTATGGATTTAAGCATTAGTGAAGGTTTGGGCATTAATTGAGGTCAGTATCACCACATGAATTAAGGTTATCAGTTTATGTTTGAAGGTTCAAGAACCGTTTTGTATGGTGTAGCCAAACCGAGATCATGGCTTTTGAACCAAGAGGTTTCAAGTTATGAAAATATTATTTCCAAATTATTCTCAAGCCAAATCATGCAATGGAGTCATTTTAAAGCCTAGGCAAATTTGTTTGCCAATCAAAGATAGTCAATTGATTCCAAGGTTAATTTTGATTCCTATGATTACTTGATTGGCAACATTTACTTTAGGAAAAAGTCTCAAGCTATGATTTATATTCCAAGAAACAGGAGCCAAAATGCATACAACTCGACCTCAAAATATTTCATCAGAATGTGCATAGTTTTTTTTACAACCAGAAAAGATATAGTACACAACAAATGCTTGGCTACATGATAGTCCCATGATTATAAAGAAACCCAAGGCTTTTCCCAAACTACCAGTCCAAGCAAAACCAATATTGAAATATATAAAAATGGACAGGATTAGAATAGGTCGCAACAGCAGCTATAGCACGTCCTGCCGAATAAGAGAAGTCTCAACGCATCTCTTGACCGGTCTTCGAATGGAATTGTCGGCAGCTGCAAAGCCATTCATCAGAATGTACATCATGTACAACATCAAAACTGTCAAAATCGAAACAAAGGGAAGTAAACAACAACAGGTTACAAGAGAATATGTATGCATGGATAAGCATTACCGGAAGCGTTACGAAAGCGACGATCTCAGGCAGCACTGTGACTGTTCGTTCTGTTTCTATTTACAATACCAAAGTTCATGAGGAATGAGCTTGGAAGCTTGCTTCAGGTATCAAGGCCAAACCCGTATTTGAAATTCAGTCGGCGCATACAGGAATCACTTGCATTCAATGAGACCTGATAGTAATGTAAACACCATCACTAATGGGTGAAACCTTTGGAGTTGAGTTCATGCCACTTAAATCATACTGATGATGTTGGGATTGCATTGAGTTTTGATCAAAGGAATCAGAGGATGAATATCCCATTTCCATACCTATTGGTCGGAAAATTATGTGATAGTTGTTCCTTGGTTAGTGGAGGTGTCACTGGGCTGTCTGCTATTGATTCACACTTTGAACTCTCGTCTTCAGATCTTGCTGGGAGTTGGCAACGGGAAGGCTTTGCGGTTAAACCTTTGAACATTGTAAAGTTCCATGACTTGGTCATAGTTCTCTGCCCACCATCTCTGAGCTTGCCATTTGTTAAGTGTATCGCGACTGAACCGTATCCGCTTTAGGCATTCCCAGCCTTGAGTTTGTAACATTCTGCAAAGTCAGAAAAGAATAGTCATTAAGTGAATATATTTCTATCCCACAAAAGGACAGTACCTACAAAAAATGAATAGAAATACAAGCTGTTGTGATTGGGGAATGTGTAAAACCATTCCTATCATAAATGACAAAGAGGGAGTTCACAGAGTTTTCACAAAAGGCCGGTTTTGACAGAGAAGTGTAGCAGATACAACCCACCCAGCAGATGGCACAAAACCAACTGGTTCAGCCTCAAAATTATTTCCGGAAGCAAATTCCCCACCATCAATATTTACAGCAACCTTCCTCCTTCCAGCCATATGGAGTTACAGGTCATCAAAATGTTCAGGAACTTGGTTATGAACAGATGTGTATGTAGCGAAGAGTCAGTTCCCACAACCTGAAACTTCAACAATGACAGGAGCAATCAGATTCATGGTCTGGAGTCACAATGACAATTGGATGGACTCTGGTAATAAAGTATTGGCAGAACAACATGAACAATGTTAAAGCCAACAAATCTGCTCATGAAGAATCAGTCCGTGACCTGAGTTTCTGTTCTATTCGTGTTCTGATGATACCATGGTTAAAGTGTGGGATTTTGCACGCTGTCAAGAAAAGTGTTCATTAACCGGCCATCATCAATGCATACAAACTTTCAGCACCTGACCTGCAAAACAATAAGACAGAAATGCTGAAAAACACATATACACCAAAAAATGAAAAGCACAAATTCCTTCGTACAACTCAACGTAACCATGTCATGAATAATTTACAATGTATTAGAAATTCACAAGTCCACCAGACCATGATTCACACGCTCCAGCCAGTGTGCGACTTGTGCATCACCAAGAGTTACTCCAGTGTCATATCCTCAATTCACAGGCGATCCGCAAGACCGTTACTTTCCTACACACTGTCCTGCAAGAAAACTACAGTAGTGCAGCATAAAGGAGATGGTAAAAACACAAAATCGGCTTCACACGCTGCGAGTCGTTATGCAACACAAGCTCTACATCACTCTGCATCAACTCACAGTTCACGCACACAAGCCACGAGATTTCGTATGAAAGATGATACACACCACCACCTGCTATGACTTTACGTGCCTTCGTACGTTAGTCGCAACTTGTAGTAATCATACTCCATTTTCGTACCGCAAGCCACCTCAAGCCGCAACTCTACCGTCATGTACTCCACAAGTTAATTCATGGTTACCTACATATAAGTTTTCATGCCTTGAGTTAAACGACAGTACATTCACATGACCACAAAATTGCAAACCGTAAATGACACATCCATTACCATGGAAAAAGCCTTGCTGTTTGACAACATAACACGCAACCAACAAGTGAGGAATTTGTTCCGTACCATACACCAGTTGCAAAAAATGTTACCTGCAGCAAAAGATAACAGCACAAACCGTACGGCAGCATCAACGCGAGAATGCACAACAAAAGATGAAACCGTACGCATCAACAGATCATTACCGACAATAAAGGAGGAAACTTTCATGAGGTAGGAAAGACAGTCGAGGATCCCCACACAATCTTGTTCATGAAATGGCCGCGAGAGCTCTGTAAACGAAATAACAGTCCATACCGTGACCACACAATTCATAACTTTCTTCAAGCTGTTACAACACGCTAAACCAATTCCTGAATATAGTGCTTAAAACCAGCGTGAGTTTTCCATTTTCACAGGACTTAGCTTCAAATTACCGCGCACGATAATTCTGCGAAATCACAAAATAAAGTGAGTCTTTCTATCCCACATAAAATGGACATCAACTGCAGAAGAAGGACAACACCAAATGCCCCCCACACAAAAGTTTCGGTGACCCCAATACCTACAACTAAGTGAAGAAAAAATGTTGCTCCAAGACCAAGCCCGGATTTTGTCTCGTCGTCGGATTAATTCATTACCTGCGGACAAAATAAGACGACGAGTTATGACATAAGGTAATTGGTTCCCATAAACCATAATCAAATGCTAACTGGTGCTACATGAATGATAAAAATCAGTACAAGTGCAAAAAAAAACACCTGCAGCACAACATGTTCAAACATAGTTACAGATTAATGTGAATACCATTTACCACAGTAAAAGTAAAAAGCAGTTACCACAGTGAAAACTAATTGAAGATATTACCTCACTACAGACAAAAAGGAGATTAAGTCAATCGTACTACCTCACCTCACTCCTCCACAGACTCTCTCCATATAAAACCATATGAGACATGACAGCAAAAGAAAAACCCTAATCTGAGATAGAGTCTCCAAACCCTAGCCGCCAGTTTTCCTCCTTTCTCTCACTGTTCTTCTTTTTTTTCAAGCTTTGAAAAAAACCTCATCGTCCAATAAACAAAACTCTCAACTAACAAAAGCTCCAGATATCTCCACCCCAAAACTAGAATCCGACACTCCTTCTTCCCTCAATCAAAAATTTCCCCAAATCTCCACCATTAACGACATCAAACCCAATCATCTTCTTCAACCAAATCGTACCCATTCTCTACTAAAAACACCACCAAAACCAATAACCAGACCTCCCTAATCTGCTCCTCCTTCTTTATTTTTATTTCGAACAAGAAAAAACCCTAACGTCTTCTTCAAGCTCATTCTTCAATTTCATCAAACTTCCCTCAAATCCCTAGTTTCTTCAAACATCTTAACAATACAATACTCACAAACCTCCCAAACCTACCACAAACAGAAACCGGATTCAAAAACAGAAATATTGAGAGATGAGATGAAGAGGAGAGTGAGGCTGAAACATCTACATACCCGAAATTGAGCAAACAGCGGTGAGGAATATTGTCGTCGAACATCGTTTTATGTTACAATAGCTTGCCGCGGTGACGAATGTTTCCTGATTCGCGTTCATTGCTTCAAGTCAGCTTTGCTCCTAAGTTAAAATTTGTTTTCAATCTTACAAACCCAGTTTGTTGTGCCCTGTTTTTTTAAGAATGATTGGATTTTCTTTTAGCTTTTTCTCCTGCTTTTTCACGATCCGTGTGGTTTGAAGTGGGTCTCATGGCCCTTTAATTTTAATTAAGTATTTCCCCTATTTTGTTTCTGCTGTGTGAAATGAGGAGATGATGGGCCTACGAGCCCAGATGATTCTCACGGTGTTCTCCCAACATGGACACCCATCTTTCCAGCATACCCATTTTCTTTTTGAACTTTTGAGTTTTACTTTTGTTTAAAAAATAAGTCTTATTAATTATTTTAGTAATTACAATTCGTTGTCTTAAATCATTTTGTACTCCATATTTTTCTATTATTCACTTTAATTTCATCTTGGGTCTTATTTTCACATTATTTTGTTTTTTTTTGGTCAATGACGAATTTATAAATATCATCGGTCAAATTATTGATAGATGATGTTTTATTCGAGACCATTTAGTTTTATATTTCATTTTCCTATTTATTTCCATTTTTATTCATTTTTTGATCGATGATGTCTTTAGATTCGTAAGCGTCGCGTATCGGAGTTGATAACCTTCTCGATTTCAAATCTATGGGGAATGACCATTGGGGTCATTTTCCGTACTTTGGGATCGTGATAGGCTACCTTTGATTAACCGACATTATGTTTGCAATTAAGACGAGATCCCATTTTCTTCGTGTCCCGATTCGATTCAATAAATTGACCATTAAATCTAACTCCCGTCAAATATTATTGTGGATATTATTGTCATATTTATCTTACTATATATTCATATTGTCATACTCATTATTCATATTCATTCACCCATATTCGAAAATACCTAATAAATTATCGAAACTCCTAAAAGCCAAATTGGTGGACTGTTGGATCTTTGGTCATTTGCAGGTATCTTAATATTAAGTCGTGCCCGACTTTTCTCAAGGCGTAGTTTAGGACACAAATGCACACACACGGCTTTCTCTTGGGCTACCTGAAAATGAGACCTCTTTATTTCGTGCAATCCCGTGTAAATTACATGTATCCCTTCCCCATTCCGATGTATGTTTCACATTTATTTGATTATTAGTTTATCTCCTAGGAGCACCCATAGGGACTAGAGCGGATCAAACTATTTTCAAACTAATTCTCGATTCATCATCGAGCCACTTTCAAACAACCCGTAAGCCGAGTGCTTATACGCATTCTCCATCAACCTATTACAACTCGACCCTTGATGCGTAAGTCAAGTCGGTCTCTTTTTTTAAATAATTTCATTTTCAACACGCTTTGCACGCGATAATGAGTCAAACCCTTGATCCAACGTCAAGCAGATTTTTGAAACAAATTACCAATCAATTAACAATTATTTAACGCTTTTGCAAGGTGTAAAGAGTGGGTTCAAGTCTTTGAGCTTGCTTTCGATTGTTTGGATGCGAGTTATCTTATTCGTGTGTGAGCAATTGATGCCTTTAAATAACATTAACAACTCGACAACATTCAACCATCTCTAATTACTCATCCTTTCACTCACCTTTCAAACAACTTCTTTTACGATGAAAAGAGAGTGTCCCAAGTCTTTGGTTCGCTCTCCCGACTACTTGGACCCGAGAAGCCTTTCTCAAGATTCAAGTAGTCGTCATCCGACCAATCTCATCCTTTTATACACCATTTCAAGTTCAAACAACCTTATTTTACGATGAAAAAGAGAGTGTTCCAAGTCTTTGGTTCGCTTTCCCGATTATTTGGGGTCTGTGAAGTCTTTCTTAGGCTCCAAGTGATCGTCATCATTTCAACCTTATCCTTTCAAACACATCATTCCTTCATGATGAAAAAGAGAGTGTTCGAAGTCTTTGGTTCGCTCTCCCGATTACTTGGGTCCGAGAAGTCTTTCTTAAACTTCGAGTAATCGTCATCCGTACCCCTTCAAACTCAATTCAAATCCAGTTTCTTTCGTGGTTGTTACCACGAACTACGAACGCTCTGATTCTTCATTCACTCTTGAATGTAAGATACGTAGGCACAAGATTGCGATGATCTTGGCGAGCACAATTCCTCCATCTTTCATTTCCCCCATCCTTTCCCGTAGTCGAACTACGACGCTCTGATTTCTCATTCTCGTCTGAATGAGCATACGTAGGCACAAGGGCCCCAATCCTTGGCGAGCACCCTATCCTCTAAACCATCCCCTTTCCCCTAGTGTATTTATCCTTTTATAGTATCCTTTAGCCTTTAGTAGCGAGAAGAGAAGAATTAAGTTTAGCTAACATCCATCACAACTCGAATTAAGAGGTTCCCGTCGAGTACGACGGACGTGAGGGGTGCTAATACCTTCCCCTCGCGTAACCGACTCCCGAACCCAGGAATATGGTTGCGACGGCCGTGTTCCTTTCCGCGCTTACGAGGTTTTCTCGATATTTTCCTCTCCCGTTCATTCGGGAAAAATAAAGTTCGGTGGCGACTCTGTCGAACCGCATTTCCACGCCTTTCGCGCGAGGGTCGTATGTTCGAAATGAATTTTCGAGGTGCGACAGGTGGCGACTCTGCTGGGGACTATTGCTCCATGCAAGAGAGAGTCAAGCCTATCTTAGTTTGAGTTGTTAGCTTGTTGTCTTTTATTTTCTTCTCGCTTATTTATTGGTATCCTTGTCTTGGTTATTTGTGCTTGAGGCATCGTGGGGGTTGCTATACTTATGGTTACTTTGTGAGATGGCTCTACACCCGAGTCTGAGTAAAACCCTAAGATTAGGATGGTGGTTGTGTAGTGGAGACTTGCGTGGAGTCTTTCACGTTAAGTTGAAGCGAAAACCCCGCTTGGAGTAGATTCCTTGGAGATATTGTTGTTGTGGTGAGTCTTTGCCATTACAATAATGTTTTCGAGTTTGAATCATTTATCCCAAGGACCATAAACCGTTTTATCCATGGTGGTTGGTAGTGTTAATTCTTTGTGAATTAATATGAACGCCCCAATCAGACGAGATCCCTTGAACGTATTACTTTCTTACAGTAATATTTTCAACCTCGATCTATGACTCTGAGAACCTTTGCTAGAATCCGTGTGTCGATGGTTGTGTAGTTGATGCCTCCGAGAAGTCTTTCTCGCGTGGAAGATACGAGAACCTCACCTAGAGGAGATTCTATTGAGGATATTATCATCATGATGAGGCTTTGTCATGGCAGTAATATCTTTGAAAGATATCCATGACTCTAGGCACCTACCCGTTTTAGAATCCTACCCGTGGGGGTTTCTTTGAGCAGTGACTGCGATCCTTGAACCGTTCACCCGACTAATCTCAGAATTGTTTGATTTGTGATCTTGCGATCCTGGATCTTGCATCTTGCATTGCATATCATTTGCATTGCATCTCATTTGTTGTGCATCTTGCATTATCCTTCCTTCATCAGTTTCTCATGTTTTTCTTTCCTTCATATCCAGTAAATCAAGATGAGTCCTCGACACCAGTACGCAACTAGAGCCAATACAAGACGAATGATGGAGCAGATTCAACAGGAGCAAGCTACCTTCAGGGAAGAGTTGGATTCTATGAAAGGAAAGATCAACCAGATCCTCGAAGCAATCCTCGTGGCCAGGAGAGAGGAAGAACAGCGTGAAGCCGCTGCTGTCGTCAACAACAATGGTCAAGGACAAGGGTCTACTGCCATCCCTTTGGTTCCAATTCCAAATCCTCATGGGATGTCGTTGAACTTCAATAACGCAGCCGAAGGGAACACTTCTCATCCAACCCCAGCGCCCGGAGTTACCATTGGAGCTATCCCGCAGGCCCAGCCTACTGCTGTGCAAATCCCAGCTCCCCATACCGAAGATACTCTGATGGATCATTATGACGACGTCCAGAACTATCATGTTGCTATCCCCATTTCCAGTCCTGTTGCTGTTCAGGATTCAGAAGCCATGAAGATGTGTCGAGATCTAGCCGAGAAACTCCGAGCCATGGAAGGGCACAGTTCAAATTCCTTCAGTGCTTTGGAATTATGCTTGATGCCTGATGTTGTCATTCCTCCCAAGTTCAAGGTGCCTGAGTTTTCGAAATACAAAGGTCTCAGTTGCCCAAACATTCATTTGAAGATGTATTGTCGCAAGATGGCTGCCTATGCCAGAGACGAAAAGCTCATGATCCATTGCTTCCAAGATAGCTTGTCTGGGGCATCACTCGAATGGTATGTGCAGCTGGAACGTAACAGTGTGCGCACTTGGGCCGAGCTAGCCGATGCATTTGTCAAGCAGTACAAATACAACACCGATCTTGCTCCAAATCGTACTCAGCTTCAGAGTATGACTCAGAAGGATAGCGAATCCTTAAAGGAGTACGCGCAACAATGGAGAGAGCTAGCCGCAAGGGTGCATCCACCTCTTGTTGACCGTGAGCTGATTGACATTTTCATGGGTACCTTGCAAGGCCAGTACTACGAAAAGTTGATTGGTAGTGTCTCTGCTGGATTTTCTGACTTGGTGATCGTCGGTGAGAGAATTGAAGAAGGGTTGAAGAGTGGAAAGATACCAGGAGGTTCTAACATCCAGGCTAACGCCAAGAAGCCTTTCAACGGATACAAGAAGAAAGAGGGCGAAACAAATGCCATCTATTTGCAGAAAGGGCAGGCTTCTCAACAAGCTCCCGCTCCTATGCCTTATCAAGTTCCCTATTATCAGTATTCGTATGTTGCTGCCACGCAATATGCTCCAATGCCTTATCAGCCAGCTGTTCAAGCAGTGCAAGCTCAGATGCCGCAGCAACAGGCGCCTCAGCAACAAGCCTACAACCAGCAAGGATATCAGTATCCTCCTTAGCAACAGAAGATGCAAGCTACTCAGCAATGACAAGGTACTCGCCCACAACCACTACAAGAAAATTAGAGTTTTACGACACAAAAGTTGCGACAGTTACTTGATAACTGTCGTAACTCTAATATAGAGACGCGTTTCATGACAGTATACACCTACCGTCCTTATATTTTTAAAAGATTATTAAATATTGCGACTGTTATCATTAAGCCGTCCTACAAATAAGTTCATGACTGTCTCAAGTGCCGCCCTAAAGTTTATGTCCCGACGGTAGAACAACTGTCGCCCCTTAAACCCAGTAACACAAACTATAACCAATAGCGGATCTAAATAAGTCTATGTATTTTAAATAAATAAATGACTAAAATCATTTATAAAATATAATTATAGTAATAAATTAAACTTAAAATACATAAAAATGAAAATATTATATATACTCAAAATAAACTTTAATTTTAAAAACAATTTTTATAGTAAAAATTAAATTCAAAATATTATATCCAAAATTAAAATATTAAAATTAAACTATATATCAAAATTTTAGAAACAATTTTTATAATAAAAGTTAAATATAAAATTAAATTATATATACCATAATCATAATATTATAAAATACTAGATAAACAAAATAATTCAGGCAAAATAGAGAAATAAAAAAATATATTAAAATAAAACGACTGGTGCTACCGTCGTTAGTTCAATCTTGTGACGGTAATATCAACCGTCGTGCTCCAAAGTTTCGTCTTCCCGCAAAAACTCATCCACGTATTTTTCACTTAAGAATTTGCCGCTTTGCCGCTCACGTTCTTGGAGAAAGAGGGAAGGGAAACTGACATTTTTCTCAACCTGAAGCTGTCATTGAGAATCACCGAATCACCCTCAAAACAACCACCATCAATTCAAATCTTTACAGGTTTGTCTTCTCAAACCCTAAATCGGATTCTGGTTTGGATTTTACTCTGAATTTTGTATTTAATTGGTTTTGATTAAGCATTATGTGTTAGATTTCTCTGCTTGAGAGTTAAATTTGTGTAAAAAAAATGGATTATGTGTTAGATTTCTCTGCTTGAGAGTTTAATTGGTTTTGAATTCAACTACTGCTTCGGTGAGGATTTCTAGTTCATTGATAGAACCAACAGTATCAAAGAAATCATCTATAACTGTGATTATAATTGCAGTTTTAGCTATAAGCATTCGAACGTAAGAGTCGTGAGAGAGGGATGTTAAACTTGCAGCAACAGCAAAGTAACAATAAGTGCTTTTTTCTCTGTCGAATCCCATATTACTCAAACCACACTTTTCAACCCACCTACATATCGAAATCAAATGTAATCATCCACTAAGATTCGTATGAATAAGATTCAGATCAAACTAATTATTGGAAATTTTAGTATACCTCTTAAGTTCATTAAGTTATCAGCTTGTTTCCCATATTTATCAGCTTATTAAATCAGCTTGTTTAAATCAGCCTCCATATTTGTTTAGTTGATTTATGTCCTGCAGTAGAATATAATCAAGTTGCATGATTATTTCTGCCGGACCTCCTTGATTAGTAGCAATCTAAATGCTTCATACAAAGCAGGTTGCACAAAAGCTCCCTTTGTATCAGCAATGCAGCGATACAGCTCTCCGTTGCGAAATCGATCAGTCTGCGCAGCAATCCATCTGAACTGGCCCTTTAGTTGATACTTTTGAATTAAATCATGCATCTTCTTTATTTTTGCCATTTCCTCTCTTAACATCAAATCATTAACACCTCACATAGTATTGACTTTGGCCGAAAAGGAAAACCATAAGGATGTTGACAAACTAAAAAATTTGACTTAGGCCGATGTTGACAAACTAAAAAATTTGATTTTACACAACGCTATAGTATTGACTTTGGCCGAAAAGGAAAACCATAAGGATGAGGTCATCCCTAAAAATGTTCAGCAGTTCTGGATCTCTTGTCCTGCCAATGATAAGTTGCTCTACATCCTAACTATGTTGAAGTTGGAGTTAGTCCAAAAGAAAGTTTTGATATTCACTATTGTACATCCTTGCTATGTTGAAGTTGGAGTTAGTCCAAAAGAAAGTCTTGGTTATACGACATCTCATACGACTCCTAAGTATTAGTACCAATCCTCCAACCAACATGATTCTTTTGAGTAAGATTATTTTAAATCGCATGATTCTTTCCATGTGCCTATTAAATCATAATGGTAAGATTTAGGACATTTACTAACCGTCTGACTTAGTCATCCCACCTTGAGAAAAAATGTTCTATGGGATATTATCATTTCCCTTCTTCATGACTCCATGACATGACTATTCCCATTAAATCATACTGAGGACATGAAAAAGATATTAAACTCTAGAACATCTTGAATATCTTGTCAAGTTGATAAAGCTGAAAAGGATTTGCTGTAGGGGGGGCTTTGACTTATGCACCTTGACATAGTAGCTTCAAGGTCAACAGCTCAGCAAAAAATGCACCCCATGACCCACTTATCAACATTACTTGTACAATTTTTGCTCAAAGAAGCAACTGAGGCACACTGCTGTTCTTGATCTTGCTATGCATATTTGTTTAGTTGATTTATGTCCTGCAGTAGAATACAATCAGTAGTGCAGATTTGAATCCCTTAGAACGTGACTAAATGTTGCAGTTTGGATCCCTTAGAGCAGGATTGAAATATCTATTTTATATGTAAGTTTAGCAAGTTTACAGCAGCTAATTAACAGTAATTGCATGAGTTAACCACTAACTTTTGAGTCAGCTATAAAAGATTTCAAGCACTTGAGAAAGAAATAGAGATAGTAACAAACATTATGCTAAAATGAATGAGCATCGATAGATAGATAGTAACAACAAAAGACAGAAACTCCATTCTGGAAACCAGTAGAAGTACATACCATATCGCTCCACATTGCTTGCGTAGTATTTTAACGAAATGATTATATATTCAAATGGGAAGACAGCATGTCATGACCTTACTTGAACAGGATCTGTTCTATAGGCTCGTACTAATGCTGTTCTTGATCTTGCTATGCATATTTGTTTAGTTGATTTATGTCCTGCAGTAGAATACAATCAGTAGTGCAGATTTGAATCCTTTAGAACCTGACTAAATGTTGCAGTTTGGATCCCTTAGAGCAGGATTGAAATATCTATTTTATATGTAAGTTTAGCAAGTTTACAAAAGCTGATTATTGGATTTGGTTAGAGACAACAAAATCTTGGGCCTCCCTTGAAAGTAAGGTTCTCTTTGGCTATTGAGATGGAAGTAATTGACCTATCATATAATTGCAATTAATGCATTGCATAGGGCTTGACCCACCGGTACCATATATCAAGTGGCTACGTATAACCTAGATTTAACAAATATCGTATTCTAAATCATCATAAATAGCCAAACTTAACACACAAAATCATATTCCAAGCTCTCATTAATTCAAATACTAGTTAATAGTTCTCTAATTATTCACTATTTCAAAATGCTTAGTTCTTTTGTTGGGAAGGTACAAAAGAGTTTATCACTATGTGTACCAGGAAAGCATGCATTGAGTTACTGGAATGAAGATCATGCCACTACCACAACCGAGTTGGCTGATGATGTTATGAAAGGTTACTTTGCTGTTCTTGCAAGGAAGGGTGATGAAACAAGAAGGTTTATTGTAGGGTTAGATTACTTGACTGATCCTGCTTTTGTGGGATTGCTTGATGATGCTTGGGAGGAGTTATGGCATTGCATATTGCATAACTAGAGTGTACTGAAACAAAGGAGTTATGATGATGCTGATGAGGTAGCACCAAATGCACATTAATATGAAAATAACCACAAGAGGAATGTTGACCAAGCAGTAAGTGTTATAGTAAGTGTTATGGCCGCAGCACTATAAGTCCATAACAGAATAACTGAACACTCTTCATTTCCTACATTAAACAATTGTGCCAGAGTACCTGCATAACATATTTCATTAAATTTTAAGTTAGAATTTAGGACCAATAATATTATTATATATGCATGAATGAATCTAATTACTTACTAATATTCATTGCTGGTGGCATTGCATATTGCATAACTAGAGTGTACTGAAACAAAGGATCCACAGGGAGAAGGCCGAAATTCGCCGCAGCTTTAACAATAAACAATCCAATAAGAGGTAGCACGAAAAGCCGAGTTATGATGATGCTGATGAGTGTCAATGGTTTTAAATTTAAGCCGAAATTCGCCGCGGCTTTAACAATAAACAATCCAATAAGAGGCCTTAAATTCTATTCTCCGTGACATGAAATATGCAACTAAACTAAGTAATGTAGTGACAGACATAACTGTCAATATGTTTTCTATGGCATTCAAATGAGAAGTTTATTTCATTCAAAACAAGAGTGGCAAATTGTTCAGAAATGGACTCAGGACTTACTAGAATTTCTCATTTAAATAAGTTAATAGATATTCAACTTATGAAGAGTCCTTTTAAATTTATAGATATTTTGGAAGAAGGTAAATTAGGGAATAGGATATGATAGAAATAATATCCTGTTAATGTAACTTAATAAATTGTTTTTGCAGATTATAATTTATTTGTTGACAATGATGTAAAAAATAATATTTGTATTTAGAGTGTTTTTTTTTATTTTATAGGATTTGCTTTGAACTTTATTCTTGTATCTATCTATGTCTATTTTTTGAAGAAATGGATAAGTCATGGATTACTAAGCCACAGTCATCGATTGCATATCAGCAAGGGATAAAAGAATTTATTGATTTTGCATTTAAAGGTGCAAAAGAAAATGACGTAGTAATATGCCCTTGCAAACACTGCGGTTTCAAAAAATCAAAGAGTAGGAGTGACATGTTCGACCACTTAATGTGGTCACCATTTCCGCAGGGATACACCATGTGGATTCATCATGGAGAGTCCTTTGTTGTACCTAGTACTATCTCCCCTAGTACTACTCAAAATATGGTTGAAGATACTATCATTTTCGAAGATCCTATTCATAACATGATCAATGATGCATTTGGAGTTGATATGAATCATGCTAATGAAATACCATCTGCGTCAAATTTAGAGATTGGCCAAGAAGATTATGTGATGCTAAGTGCAACTCAGGAAAGAAACGAAGCCAAAGAGTACTATGAATTGACTAGAGAAGGAGAACAACCTTTGTATGAACGGTGTAGACGATATTCAAGACTATCTTTTTTGGTTAAGTTGTACCATATAAAGTGTTTATGTGGATTGAGTGAGAAGGCAATGACAGTGACTTTAGAGTTAATTAAAGATGCATTTGAATATGCAAACATTCCAGGTTCGTTCCATGAAGCCAAGAAATCAATCACAAAACTTGGTTTGAATTATGTAAAGATACCTGCATGTCCAAACGGTTGTATGCTTTATTGGGGAGAAGATGAAGAAAGGGAGACTTGCAAAAATTGCAACACGTCAAAATGGAAAACAAATGAAGCGGTCTTTGTTAACAAGAAAAAGAAAAAAATTCCTGCCAAGGTTCTTCGTTATTTTCCATTAAAACCTCGATTACAGAGATTATTTTTGTCATCAAAGACGGCAGAGGATATGAGATGGCACGCAACAGATGCTAACAACGATGGAATGTTGAGGCATCCTAGAGATTCAGAAGCTTGGAAGAAATTTGACTTGACACATACTTGGTTTTCATCAGATCCGCGAAATGTGCGTCTTGCATTGGCTAGTGATGGTTTTAATCCTTTTGGTGTGATAAGTACAAATAATAGTATTTGGCCAGTTGTTCTCATTCCATATAACACTCCTCCATGGGTTTGCATGAAACAAACATCATTTATAATGTCGATGATAATTCCTGGAAAAGAAGCACCAGGAAATAATATTGATGTCTACTTACAACCCTTAGTCAAAGAGCTGAAAGAGTTATGGGAAAATGGCGTGGATACATACGATTCTTTCAAGAAAGAGATGTTCAAGTTGCATGCAAATTTGATGTGGACGATTAGTGACTTTCCAGGTATGGGCGCACTTTCTGGGTGGAACACATACACAGGGCTTGCTTGCCCATCGTGTAACTTTCAAACTACACCCCTTCGTCTTAAAGCTAGCCGTAAATGGTGTTTTATGGGTCATCGTCGTTTCCTTGACCGGAGACACAGGTTTAGATTGAACAGGATCCGCTTTAATGGTGAACAAGAAATACGGAGTCCACCGAGAACATTATCTGGACATGAAGTTTTTGAACAGGTTAAAGATATTGAAGTCATCTTTGGTAAAAAGTCAGTGAGAGAAAAATCACTAAAAAGAACATTTGAGGGACAGCCTATAGAAGGTGATAGTACACAGTGTGATCCTACACTAGGTCATCCTCAACAATGGAGAAAAAAGAGCATATTTTTTGAACTTCCGTATTGGAAGGATAATCTTCTGCGCCATAATCTTGATCCAATGCATATTGAGAAAAATGTGTGTGATAATGTCCTATTTACTTTACTAAATGATAGGCAAAAAAGTAAAGACAATTCTAAAGCTAGAGATGACCTTCAAAACATGGGTATAAGACCCGATCTTTGGCCTGATGAAAATGGTAGAATTTCTCCGGCAGCCTTTACTTTAATGGGTAAAGATAAAAGGAATTTTTTAACAACTTTAAGGAATATTAGGGTGCCTGATGGTTATTCGAGCAACATTTCTAGATGCATTGATTTAGTAAATCTCAAGGTGAATGGAATGATGAAGAGTCATGATTGTCATATATTAATGGAACAACTCCTACCATTAGCCATTCGCAACACATTACCTCATGAGATTTCAGCAGTTTTGATTGAGTTGTGCTCATTCTTTAGACAATTATGTGCCAAGGTATTGAAAATTGAAGAATTGGAAAAATTGCAAAACCAAATTGTCCTTACTTTATGCCACATGGAAATGTTATTTCCTCCCTCGTTCTTCACGGTTATGGTTCACTTGGTTGTTCACCTTGTTGAAGAAGTGAAACTTGGAGGTCCTGTTCATTATCGATGGATGTATCCTGTTGAAAGGTAAACTATGTGATTTTATTTTATTGTTACTAACTAATAAAGTAGAAAGATTTTTTTAACCGATAGTATTGTGGTTCAATAATAGATACTTGGGAAAACTTAAATCGCATGTACGTAATAAGGCAAATCCAGAAGGGTCTATTGCAGAAGGATACCGTTTTGAAGAGATTCTTACATTTTGTTCAAGATATCTAGAAAATATTGAAACTAGATGGAATCAACCTGGACGTGTAGATGATGACCCTATTGGTGATATCCAAACAGGATCACGTGTAGCCGAATTATTTCCTATATTTGGAAAACCCGTGGGTGGATCTTCTTATTACACCCTAACACCAATTGAAAAGTTGCAGGCTCATAGACACATTTTAACGAATTGTCCAATAGTTGACGACTATCTAAAGTAAGTAGGTTTATGCCATTTAAGTAGTTTCATTTGCATTATTAATACTTTTTTTTACATCTAATATCAAATAACCAAATAGGCAGTTCCGAAGTATTACTCAGAATCAACTGAAGCGCAGTCAAAGAAGTGCTGCTGAGATAGATAAGAAGGTTCATAGAGAATTTGCTCACTGGTTCCGCAATCGTGTGAGTTTTTGTACAAAAATAGATGTTTTAATTGAATTGGATTTTAATAATAACAAGACTAATTAGATGTTGTATCGTGTATAGATTTGCAACAATCTTGACAACATTCATGGACCAGATAAAGATGTTCTCATTAGCCTTGCTTATGGCCCTTTTGATAAAGTTAAAAGATTTACTGCGTTCAATGTCAATGGATTCAAATTTCGAACATTGGAACGAGATAATCTTTTAAAAACTCAAAATAGTGGCGTTTTTGGCTTGTTTGGGACGCGAAGTTATTCAAGCAATAGTGATACCCAAATGAGATTTGGAGGGGTCCCTTACTATGGAAGATTGGTAGACATTATTGTGCTTTCCTACGATGGCTTCACAGTGCCCATGTTTAAATGTGAATGGGCTAATACCACAAACCCAAGAGGCATTAAGATAGATAAGTTGGGTTTTACTTCTATAAACTTTACAAAACTACTACATTCTGGGGAACATGAAGATAATGAGCCGTACATTCAAGCGTCAGAAGCTCAGATGGTTTTTTATGTGGATGATGAGAATGAACAAGGGTGGAGCATACCTATTCATTTGAAGCCAAGAGACTTGTATGACATGGGTGGAAATGATGAAATTATGTCACCCATTGAGCCATATCCATCACAAAATTTGGAACAAATTTTTTCGAATGATGATATTGGAACTTCATCAGCAAATGATAACAATAATTAACATATAGTTTTTTTATTGATAAGAAATTTAGTTTGTTGCTATAATTAACATTATTACTTTATGTTTTTTTGTTGTTTATCCATAATTAATGCGTGAGATGACATTACTATTCTATATTTTATTGCATAAATTATTCTTTTAATTTATTGTGTTTGCGTTATGTTTATTAAATTTATAGTCACTAATATAAAATTTTGATGTTTACTATTATTAGTGTATTGTCTTTTTAATACATATACTTGTAGTTGAAGCCTTTTGTGAGACAATGATTTCATCATATGAGGAAATTCGCCTCAAAAGGATTGCAGAGAATAAGAAAAAGCTAGAGGCTCTCAATCTTCCAAAGCTCTCTCAATCCCTTCACAAAACACCTTCGTCTTCTTCCAAACCATCACCGGTTAGTAATAAATTCTCAATACTAGTCTATAAAAATTAATTGTATTAATTGTTGATTGATATCCACTGATGTATTTTATTTAGCCTGTGAAGGGTCGTCCAAGGTTTGTACAACCTGGAGAGCTTGAAGTAAATAAGAAGCGCCTACGTTCAGCTACAATGTGCAAATCATCAATAATCCCTCCGCCAATCAAAACTACAATAACTCTTCCGCCAATTCAAACTAAAATTACCCCTATGCCAATTGAAACTACAATAACGCATTTGCCAATACAAACTACAAAAGATGTTGTGATAGAAGATGAGGATGAAGATGTTGTGGTAGGAGACGAGACCGAAGATGACGTGGTAGGAGATGAGGTTGAGGATGTTGTGGTAGGAGATGAGGCTGAAGATGTTGTGGTAGAAGATGTGACTGAAGCTGTTGTAAAAGTGGCTAAATCTGTGTATTGGGATGTAAATGTCATTAGTAAGTAATTTAAGGTTAAAGTATTTGTAAATAATTTAATTTTTTTACATAGTTGAGTTATGACACTAATTTGCTTACTTGTTTATGTGATAGATGAGGAAGGTTATGTTTCAAATACACGTTTATGTGTGAAAGACTTGGTTGCAAAATCAAAGTCTCATGGAACATGGATAATACTTGAATTTGATAAGGATCATTGTACAATAGGACCAGCTTCTGGTTTGTTAGCAGGGTATTTAGGTATAATTATTAGAATGTTTAAAGACTTTCCCATAATGTTCGAGAGTTGGAAGGATATTCCAGCGGATACAAAAACAAAGTTTTATGATTCAAAGATAAAGGTATCATTAATAAACAATTACATATTTTTTAAATTAATTTCAAGGTGATTATTATTTGCTTTGTTAACTAATTTTTATTTTTATGGTTAGCTTCACTTTCTTGTTGATGATGGGCGTGACAAAGAATTCATACTTGCTTCTGCTGCAAAGAAATGGAAGGATGGCCGACATCAATTGTTTCGCAAATTTTATAAATGGGATCTCAGTTTGGAGGAAAATCTTCAAAATTATCCAATATGCAGAGGCATTCTGGAAAATGATTGGGCTGTTTTTGTTCAATATAGGCGGAAAGAAAAAACACAGGTAACATTAGTGCTTTTATTTGTTAGATTTATCTGGTTTGTATGTTATCCCTATCTATAACGCATATTTTTAATTGTTAACTATGTAGAAAATAGCTCAAAAAAATGCCCAAAATAGAGCAAAATTGAAGACTCCACATACACTCGGATCTAAGTCGCTTGCAAGGAAGAAACATGAGTTGGTATGTCTAAATTTATATATATTTGAATGTATTACTGATGGTAAAAATAATTAATATATTTTCTTATTCGTAGGAATCGAGAGATGGACGAACATACAGTAGAGGAGAAATGTATGCAGTTTCTCATAAAAAGTCTGACGGGTCTTTTGTCAGCGAAGATGCATACAATAATAATGTAAGTACAAGTTAATTCTTTTTAAATATGTGTTAGTCTCCTTAAGGTATGAGAAAAATCAAACCTTTTGGCATCTCTTAAAGATGGGGAGAACCTGTCTGAAATCTGATTAAATTAGATTGAGAATTGTGATTATTTGAGTTAATTAATTAGTCTTGTAACAATAGATTGTGCTCTTTATAAAGTCAACTAATTATTCAGACAAATAGAAATAAAATATAAAATTAAGACAAGATTACGTTTTATATATGATGTGAAAACATATAATTCTACTAGTTACATACTTGTGTGCCTTAGATGAGAATAGTTGGTAAAATATATTTCCACTAAAGCATAACTTATCTGGCACCACTTTAAATAATCATACTGGAATTGATTAGCATGGCTTTAACTTATGATGCCATATATCGTTTTATATAAGATGGAACATTTGTTTAATTGTGCAAGAGTTCCAACATCTAACACCAAATATACCTTAGGTGTTGATGTACTCATTAAAAATAAAAAGCGTGCATGTTCAGTGAAAATTAAGCTACATGTTCAGTGCGTGTGGGCAAGTCAACCCTGTTA
>OZ012739.1:33559933-33579013 GCA_963859935.3 Lathyrus sativus | reverse complement strand
CATTTGATTGTTCATAAAAATGTATAGTTTGTTGTACTCAATCTTAAGTATAAATATCACAGTTGTGATACAGCTTATTAGAAGCATTAAAACACTTGTTAGTTTACATTAACTTGTAAGAAGTTCCTTAAGAAGACCAAGGTGTGGTCAGTAGTTCTTGAGAAGACTAAGAAAGTTGTTCTTAGTGCTTACTATTGTAATCAGTTGATTAATAGTGGATTAAGTCCTTGTTGAGAAAGGAAAATCATCTTTGATAAGGTGGACTGGAGTAGTTGAGTTCAACGAACCAGGATAAAAATCTTGAGTTGTTTTTATTGCCATATTTCTTAAAACTCTTATTCAACCCCCCCCCCCCCCCCCCCTTCTAAGTATTTTTCTCACCTTCAGTTGGCATCAGAGCTCCGGTTATGTTTGTGATATCACTTAACCGTGACCATAAAAGATCCAGTGGGAAAAACTCTTGATATTCTTGGTTGATATACATTATGGCTGCTGAAACTTCAACACCCAACAACAACAAATATGAAGAAAGAGTCAACACAAAACCTCCCATGTTTGATGGAGAGAAGTTTGATTATTGGAAAGATAGACTGGAAAGTTTCTTTCTAGGATTTGATGCTGATCTTTGGGACTTAGTTATTGATGGATATGTTCATCCCACTGATGGGAATGGCAAGAAAGTTGACAGGAAATCAATGACTGAGGCGCAAAAGAAGGAATTCAGAAATCACCACAAGGCTAGAACTATCTTGCTAAATGCTATATCTCATACTGAGTATGAGAAAATAACCAACAGAGAAACTGCCTTTGATATATTTGAATCCCTGAAGATGACTCATGAAGAGAACTCTCAAGTTAAAGAAACCAAGGCTCTGGCGCTGATCCAGAAGTATGAAGCTTTCAAAATGGAAGAATCTGAATCTATTTAAGCCATGTTTTCCAGATTCTAGATTCTCACAACTGGCTAAAGGTTCTAGACAAGGGTTACTCTACAGTAGATCATGTCAAGAAAATAATCAGAAGCTTGCCAACCAAATGGAGACCCATGGTCACTGCTCTGAAGTTGGCAAAGGATCTGAACAAGATTACGCTGGAGGAACTAATCAGTTCCCTAAGGAGTCATGAGATTGAACAAGAGGAAGATGACCTCTAAAGAAAGGTAAGTCAATTGTTTTAAAATCTAATAAATCTGTTAAAGCATTGCAGGTAATAGAAGAAAGCTCTGAAGAGTCTGCTTCTGAAGATGAAGAAGAACTATCCTTGTTGTCCAGAAGAATCAACAAACTCTGGAAGAATAAGCAAAGGAAGTTCAAGAACTTCAGAAAATAAGATCAACACAAAGAATCTCCTGGACACAGAAGATCTGGAGAATCCTCTGGACACAGACGATCTGGAAAAACAGAAGTTGTATGCTATGAATGCAAAGAACCTGGGCACTACAAGAGTGAATGTCCAAAGCTTCATAAGGAGAACCCAAAAAGAAAGTCAGATCACAAAAAGAAAGTTCTGATGGCTACCTGGGATGACTCAGATGCATCTGATTCGTCATCAGATTCAGAAGAGGAATGTGCAAATGTAGCATTCATGGCTGACATTGAAGAAATTGCTGAATCATCTGGATCAGAATCAGAATTTGATTCTGAGGAGGTATTTGCTGAACTTTCTAGACAAGAACTTGTTGAAAGTCTATTAGATATTCTTGAAAACTATAGCAAAGTTAAACTCAAATACAAAACGCTTCTAAAGCATATTGAATTTGAGAGTAACAAGTTTGAATTAGAAATAGCTGAGCTAAAAGCTGAAAATCTTCAATTGAAAAATAATTTAGAATATGCTCAACTAAACTCTGATTCAAAATCTGAATCATGCTCCAAAAATATTTTACAAGAGTATGACTATAGCTTCAGGAAGTTTCTAACTAAAACCCTAGATAGAAACAAGATGGCTTCAATGATCTATGGTATTAGCAGAAACTATAGAAAAGGTGTTGGATATAAATCCTTCTCTTATGAAGATTCAAATCCAAAATCTGTAGATAAACTAGATATCAAGTATCCTCCTTTATATTCTCAGTTTACATTTGGTCACTTAAATGATATTAAACACACAAGTTCTAATCAGAACAAACCTGTGTTTAATAAATCTAAAGCTAATTAGAACAAGTCTTATGTTGAAAGACAGAAGTTCAGAAAAAGTTTTAAGGCAACTAACCAAAAAGGACCCAAGAAAATATGAGTACCTAAGAATAAGATAATCTATGTTGCAGACATCCTTAGCAACAAAGTCAAGACTCCAGTCATGGTACCTGGACTCTGGATGCTCACGACATATGACGGGAAAAAGGTCTATGTTCCAAAGTCTGGAGCTTAGATCTGGAGGAGATGTCAAGTTTGGAGGGAATCAGAAGGGCAAGATAATTGGCTCTGGAACCATAGGCAATGGTAAACTGCCTTCCATAACTAATGTCTTGCTTGTTGAAGGATTAGCTCATAATCTATTGTCCATAAGTCAATTAAGTGACAATGGTTATGACATAATCTTTAATCAAAAGTGTTGCAAAGCTGTTAGTCAAAAGGATGGCTCAATCCTCTTTAATGGTAAAAGGAAAAACAACATTTATAAAATTAGTCTTTCAGAACTTAAGGTTCAGAATGTTAAATGCCTTATGTATGTTAATGAGGAGCAATGGGTCTGGCACAGAAGATTGGGTCATATTAATATGAGACGTATATCTCAGATTAATAAGCTTAATCTGGTCAGAGGACTCCCTAATCTGAAGTTCAACTCAGATGCTCTTTGTGAAGCATGTCAGAAAGGAAAATTTTCAAAATCATCTTTCAAATCCAAAAATGTTGTTTCAACTTCAAAACCATTAGATTTACTTCACATTGATCTGTTTGGACCAGTGAAAACTGCATCCATCAGAGGCAAGAAGTATGGATTAGTCATTGTTGATGATTACAGCAGATGGACATAGGTAAAATTCCTAAAACACAAGGATGAGTCACATTCTGTGTTCTTTGACTTCTGCAAACAAGTCCAAACTGAACAAGATTTCAAAATTGTTAAAGTCAGAAGTGATCATGGTGGTGAATTTGAAAACAAACATTTTGAAAAATATTTTAATGAAAATGGCATTGCTCATTATTTCTCCTGTCCTAGAACTCCACAACAGAATGGAGTTGTAGAGAGGAAAAATAGAACTTTGCAAGAGATGGCCAAAACCATGATCAATGAGACTAACATGGCAAAACATTTTTAGGCAGAAGCAATTAATACAGCATGTTACATTCAGAACAGAGTGTCTATTAGACCTCTTCTGGAAAAGACTCCTTATGAATTGTGGAGGAATAGAAAGCCAAACATTTCTTATTTCCATCATTTTGGATGTATTTGTTTTATGATGAACACTAAAGAGAATCTTAACAAGTTTGATTATAAAGCACAAAAGTGTTTCATGCTTGGATATTCTGAACGCTCTAAAGGCTACAGAGTATACAATACTGAGACACAAATTGTGGAGGAATCTATAAATGTTAAATTTGATGATAAGCTTGGCAATCAAAAGCCAAAGCAGCTTGAAAACTCTGCAGATGGAGAAGTCATTCTCACAGAATCTGAGAAACCAGAAGTAGAGAAAGCTCAAGAAGAAGCTACGCCAAATGCAACTCCATTGGCTGCTCAGATGAATAACATGAATATTTCTGAAGAACCAAAAGTTAAAGGATCATCCAGAATCAAAGCTTCTCATCCAGAAGAAATGATTATTGGGAAGAAAGATGACCCTATAAGAACAAGGTCGTTTATCAGATCATCTGGAACATCACTTCTTGGGTTGGTGTCTATTATTGAACCAGCATCTGTGGATGAGGCTCTGAGTGATAATGATTGGATACTTACAATGCAAGATGAGTTAAATCAATTTACAAGAAATGATGTGTGGGATCTGGTTCCAAGACCAAAAGGTTTCAACATTATTGGAACAAAGTGGGTATTCAGAAATAAACTAAATGAGCAAGGAGAAGTTGTTAGGAACAAAGCAAGGTTAGTAGCTCAAGGTTACAGTCAACAAGAAGGAATTGATTACACTAAAACTTATGCTCCAGTAGCAAGGTTAGTATCTATACGCCTTCTTATTTCATTTGCTGCACAACATAACATCACTCTATATCAGATGGATGTTAAAAGTGCCTTCTTAAATGGTATTATAGAAGAAGAAGTTTATGTCCATCAACCTCCTGGTTTTGAAAGTGATAAATTTCCAGATCATGTTTTCAAACTCAAAAAATCTCTTTATGGTTTGAAACAAGCTCCCAGAGCTTGGTATGAAAGATTAAGTAATTTTCTTCTAGAAAAGAACTTTATCAGAGGCAAAGTGGACACAACTCTTTTCTGTAAAACATTTAAGAAAGATTTACTAGTTTGTCAAATTTATGTGGATGATATTATTTTTGGATCTACCAATATTATGCTGGGAAAGGAGTTTGCTTTGTCTATGCAGGCTGAATTTGAAATGAGCATGATGGGAGAACTTAGATTCTTTTTGGGGATCCAAGTGAATCAGACTCCAGAATGCACATATATTCACCAGACTAAGTATGTCAAAGAACTTCTAAAGAAATTCAATCTGAATGAAAGCAAATTGGCAAAGACTCCAATGCATCCTACAAGAACACTTGGTAAGGAAGAGGTAAGTAAGAAAGTTGATCAAAAACTTTACAGAGGTATGATTGGATCTCTCTTATATTTGACTGCTTCAAGACCTGATATTTTATTCAGTGTTTGTCTGTGTGCTAGATTCCAATCAGATCCCAGAGAATCTCACTTAACAGCTGTTAAGAGGATTCTAAGGTATATGAAAGGTACTACTAATGTGGGTCTGTGTTACAGAAGATCTGATGAGTATAAATTAGTTGGATTCTGTGATGCTGACTATGCTGGAGACAGAGTAGAACGTAAAAGTACTTCTGGAAGCTGTCAATTTCTTGGAAGTCATCTGATCTCCTGGTTCAGCAAGAAGCAACCCATAATTGCACTTTTAACAACAGAGGCAGAATATATTGTTGCTGCTAGTTGTAGCACCCAGATGCTCTGGATGAAAAGTCAACTGGAAGATTATCAGATTTTTGAGAGTAACATTTCTATCTTCTGTGATAATACTTCTGCTATATGCTTATCTAAAAACCCCATTTTACACTCTAAAGCTAAGCATATAGAGATTAAACATCATTTCATCAGAGACTATGTTCAGAAGGGAATTATCAATTTAAACTTTGTGGATACAGATCATCAGTGGGCTGATATCTTTACAAAACCCCTTGCTGAAGATAGATTTAAATTTATTCTGAAAAATATTAGTATGGACTTCTGTCCAGAATAAAATATTCATCAGATGAAATTTTTTTTCAGATGATAAATGTCTAAACTCTGAAGTATGTCTTTTTTTCAATTCTGTGTTTATTTATTTGTGTGTAAATCTGAACTAACAAGGCTCAGAGGATCTGAACATTGGCTAACATTTCATTTCTCAAGAAGTTTCAGAGGCACATGCAAGCAAACACGTGTAGCTCAGAATCTGGAAAGGTAGAGTGCGCCATACTGAATTGACGTTTGAGGTATTGCTTTGAAAATCCAAAATCTCTTGATTTCCCCCCTTCTGTTAGAATCTTAAATGCTTGATATGATTTTATTCCTTGCATTAATTGCTTGATATGATTATGTTTCACTTCATTCAATGCTTGTGCACGCGTGAGATTGTTTGTGACTTTTTCATGCCCTAAATTGCTCTATAAATTCTCACAACACTTCACGAATCAAACTTTACACTCTTTTCACTTATCATATGCATTTATGTCTTCTCTATTGCTTCCATCTCATTTCAAAACCCAAAACCTCTCACAAACCCAGACGCATCTCAAGAACATCAATGGCATCACCTTCTTCAACATCTGTTCAGATGCAAACCTCAACTGCTGTTGCATCATCTCCAAATGTTGCTGCTTCATCTCAAACTGCTGGTGCGTACAAGGCACTTATGAGAACTCTTCTCACTCCAATCAAAGATCTTGAGGTTCTGTGTGAAAACTTTGTGGATTTTGAATCCATTAAAGAAAATGGTTTTGACCTCTACCCAACTATCAAAACTCAGAACTGGGAAAATTATTTTGACAGGATGATGGGTCCTGTTTATCCAACATTGGTGAAGGAATTCTGGATACACGCTCAAGTTTGCCCTAAGTTTATTCATTCTTCTGTTCTTGGGAAGGAAATTGTTATCACTGAGAAGCTAATCAGACAACTGCTTGAGTATAAGGAAACTGATGGAATCACAAGTATGGCTACTGCTCTTGTGGACTTGGCTGACATTTTTCAAGAAGTTTGTGTTTCTGGGGAACCTTCCAATAAGGTCAGAGATCTGAAGCCTGATTACAGAATCTGGGCTAAGATTTTCATGAGTTCTATCTTTCATAGAAAATTTTCTAACTCACCAGATTATGTCAACTCATAACAAATGTACTTCATGTTCTGTATGTGTAAAGGCAAGAAGGTGGATCTGCCTTATCTTCTGTTCAGTCATCTTCTGAACCATATAAAGGAAACAAGAGAAGAAGTAAGGGTTAAGGCTGGAAAGATCAGAAATTGGATCCCTATGGGAAGACTAATATCAGACATTCTAACAGAGAATGGTCGTGTGAAGCATCTGACTGATGCTGGAGTGACAGATGATCTGTCTTATGTTGTAGGATCTGTTATCAATGGGAACACTCTGAAAAGAATGAAGGTCAGTTCAGAGCTTGCTGGAAAACCCAAGAAATTTAACTCTGAAGACGTCAGCAGAAGGAGAATTCCTTTAGCAGATTTTCCCATGTTCAGTGCAGATGAACCTAGGGAAATCATTATGGCATACATTGTTGAATGTTTAAGAGATGGTATTCCTCTGCCTGCTAACATAGTTCAGAAAGAAGGAGAAGTACTGCCAAATCTTCTGAGAGAAAGGCGCAGGAAGAAAAAAGCTGAGGAAGGATCTGTTGCACAGCCTAAGAGGAAAGCCTCTGATGCTGCTGACAAACCTGAGAAGGACAAGAAGCAGAAGGAAAATCCTCCAGAAGTTAGATTGGAGGAAATAAGAGAAACTATTCAACAGGTATCAACATCTGATCCCAAACCATTTGTCCCTTCACCCTCACCTTCACCTCCACCATCTCCTCCTCAACCATCTGAACCTCATTCATCTGAACCCATTTCATTTCCTCATACACATTCTCAACCATCTTCTGTTCAACAACCATCTAAACCCCCTCAACAGAAATCTTCTGAACAACAACCCCCTCAACAAACACAATCTGAACCACAACAACAACCATCTTCTGAACCACAAAAACAATCTGAACCACTCTCTTCTACTCAACCACCAGAAGAACCAACCATACAAAATCCTGAACCATCTGTTCCACAATCATCTGAAGACATTATGGATGTGCAACCTATTGCAACCATGTATGTCCTCTCTTCCACTTCATGTCATTCAACTGAATCATCTGATTCTGATGAATCTGAAGTCCCCTCACCAACTAGCTTACAAATTCCTGATCCTTATAAACCACTACCATATGACCTACCTACTTCTGACCACCCTCTTCGCTTTAAATTCAACTTCACAGATTTATAACACCCTCATCTGATGTTGTTACATCAACACCATCTGATGGTGACACCTCTACTCCTCAACTCACCATACCACAAACATCCATACCACAACCATCCATACCCCAATCATCTGAACAACCATCATCTGATCACCCACCTCCTGAACAAAACCAAACACCTCCTGAACCATCACACAAAGTCACCATAGAAGACTTTCTGAACCCCAAACCCAAATCAGATGTTTCTACTCTGTTCAAGAATTTCAAAAAGGAAATACGTATGGGGATTGCTTCTGTGGAGAAAGAGTGCATGGCTAGTATGGATCCTGCTGAATCCGAAGCTTCTTGGAACAGATTCATCTCAAAGTTCAACTCTGCTGCATCTGATCTCAGAACACTTTGTGCTGATGATGCAAAGGCAAAGTTTGCTGAAATGGTCAGACAGACTCTGCTGAGCATCTGATCTCAGAACACTTTGTGCTGATGATGCAAAGGCAAAGTTTGCTGAAATGGTCAGACAGACTCTGTTGAGCATTATCACAACCCCAGTGCTTCTTCTGGAAGATGCTCCTGCTGAAGATTCTGCAATGATAGAAGATACTGTTGCATCTTACATGGAGATTGATCATCCTATGGCAACTGCGTCTGCTTCTGAACCTTTTGCATCTGAGATGAAGACTGAGACTCCAGATGTTGTCCAAGAAGTCAAGGAAATCAGATCATGGATGATAAACCAGGAACAAACTACTGAATAGATCAAGACTTGGATGGCCAAGCAAGAAGAGTCCACTGCTAAGATTATTGATCTTCTGACCTTGATTGCTTCTCGCCAGCCCTAGTTTTCTTTTCCATGTTTTTGCATTCTTGTTTTGCACTTGTTTTCTGTTGTTCTATTTTATGTCATCTGGTGTATGAACATCTTATCTTTTTGTGCTATTTTGATCTGAATGAATCTGGCTGTTATGTTATTCATTTATGTGTTGTGTCCTTTCTCTTCTTCTGTTATCTTTTCTGTCTTTACAATTCTTTTTTATTATGACAAAAAAGGGGAGAAATAGAATTTGATTGTTAAATCCATAAGCAATACTAAAATGAAATTCAGATATTATAGTTATCTAACATTGAATCTTAAGACATTCAGATCTTATTATTTCATCTGACAAAAACTATCTGAAGTTACCCTGAGAATTACCCAACCAGGCTCTGATCCTTGAAGCAAATTTGACTCTAATTCTGGAAGATATACCAGAACTCTTCATTTGAAAGAAATCATCAGACTCTGATTCTGGAAAGCATAAAAAGGATTTCTACCAGGTTCTGAAATATACTCAAGCAAAAAGGGAAGTGTTCTCTTCTATTAGAGTATTCATTTCAGGGGGAGATTCTTAATCTCAGGGGGAGTTATATATTTTATTTCTCTTTATTGAACAAAATTCCCTATGTTTTGTCATCATCAAAAAGGGGGAGATTGTTAGAACACAGATTGGTGTTTCTTATATCTCTATGTTTTGATGATAACTTTTATGAAAATTTTGTATTAAGAAAATATACACTCTAAAATTTGTTCAAGTATTACTGTTTCAGGTATAAAATTGAAAACTCTTAAAGAAGCAAAATACATAAGTACAAGAAACTATGCAAGGCTCTGAAGCATCAGATGCAAGACTATCAGAAGATTCTGAAGCACTGCCAGAAGGATCTGAAGCAGAAGCTACAGAATGATCTGAAGCGTTAATGAAAGAAGCGTACAAAAGTTGAAAGCTTTGATCTAATCAGACTCTGAAGTTCTTTTCACTGCAAGAACAGAGGCTTTAATTATCAGACTCTTACCATTAATATTCACGCTCAAGCACATACTGATGCATACTCTGATGAAGACTCTGATCAAGATTGAGACTCTGATATATTAAGATCTGATCATCTATCAAGGCTCTGAACATCTCAATCATCTTAGCTCTGATCATCTTAAAGTATTTCATACCTTTAAGCTTGCTACAAGTTCTGAAGTGCAGATTATGAAGACTTCATCCTGAAGGAAGCTTGTTGAAGAAGCTGTAAACTTGATTGGACGTGGTGCTACTTCCAAAGTAACCAACGGCTATTTTGTCCAAAGAAGTGACATGGTGCAAATCCCAAGGCTTATACAACCATACTTTTCCTGCAGAAAGCATATCTCTGCCCATACTTTTTGGTAATGAAAAGTCTTATATTCTAATATAATATTGAGCTGCACATCACTCAAAGCATTTGGAAAAGCTATAAAAGGAGAACTTCTACAACATTTTGAAGCTCCTAATTTCCTGCTCATGACTTGCTCATTGCTAGTTCACTCAGTGAGAAATATTCTTACACGCTTGATTCATCAAAGTGCAAATCTCACAGAGATCTTATTCATTTAATTGTTCATAAAACTGTATAGTTTGTTGTACTCAATCTTAAGTGTAAATATCACAGTTGTGATACAGCTTATTAGAAGCATTAAAACACTTGTTAGTTTACATTAACTTGTAAGAAGTTCCTTAAGAAGACCAAGGTGTGGTCAGTAGTTCTTGAGAAGACTAAGACAGTTGTTCTTAGTGCTTACTATTGTAATCAGTTGATTAATAGTGGATTAAGTCCTTATTGAGAAAGGCAAATCATCTTTGATAAGGTGGACTGGAGTAGTTGAGTTCAACGAATCAGGATAAAAATCTTGAGTTTTTTTTATTGCCATATTTCTTAAAACTCTTATTCAACCCCCCCCCCCCCCCCTTCCTTCTAAGTGTTTTTCTCACCTTCAGAGATTAGACCCTTGAAATGGAATCAATGGTTGATTTGGAATGTGTTACTTCAAGATGAAGTAACCTTGAATTTAGCCATGGAAATGACCTCAAAATTGGTTTATGATTTTGACATTGTGTTTAAACTATTTGAGGCATTCAAAATATGCACACATATGAAGGAAAGTGGTTCCAAATGAGTTTGATCCATTCTAGGCCTTTTAAAGCTTCCTTTCATGGAAATTCCTTCATTCAATCTCCCATCCAAGCCAATTCAATGGTTCCTTGAGGTTTGGTTGAGCAATTGACCCCATTTGGAGTAAGTTTGAAGTTGGCAAGATTTCCATTTGAGATGTGCAAAGTGGTGAAATTGACCTATAATGAAAAGTGACCTATAATCAAAGTTTCCCAAAATACCCCTGCCTTGCAAGCTTCATATCATGAGCTTCACAAATCAGATGAAGGACTTCTAGTACTCTTTGTAAATCTAAGATCATAAGGAAGAACTTTCATGTTTGGGTCAAGATGAGGAGAGACATCCTTCTAGGTCAAAAATGTCTTGGAAGTTGGTTGACTTTCATGGACTAAAATCACATTCATCTGATGACCTGTAACTTGTCTTCTTCATAACTTGAGTTCTAGAAATCATATGAATGACTTCTAGTACTCAAAAGAAATCTAATAACATGCTCTACAAGTCTCATGTTGGAGTCAAGATGATATGAGACTTGTATCTTGAGATATGTGGTCTTGAAGTTGGGCACTAAATAGGGGATTTTACACTATCAAGCCTAGAAACCCTAGTTTAGCAACTTCTCACACTCTTGAATATTGATGAATTGATCTTGGAATAATCTCTTAGGTGTCTCAACACAACATTCCATGACCATAGTTACTTGGAATAATCTCTTAGGTGTCTCAACACAACATTCCATGACCATAGATTCCATCCATAACCCTAGACTCAACATCATTAGATGAACTTCATGGACTCCCAAGATAGGAGATAGGTAGACTTGTATCCATCCCTTTTTCAAAGGAAGCTTTGACTTCTTCATGAAGGCTTGTTGAGGATGATAACTTGACTATATCTTCTTGATTAGCCCTAGAACCTTTGGTAGCCTCTTCTTAATAGGCACATCTCTTGATCCCCTGCACAAATGACAATGCAATGCACATGCTAATGAAACAATGAATGCAATGAAACATAAGATAGGTAAGGAAAATGTTGGGCAAATTTTGGGGTGCAACAAGGGTATAAGTAGGCGTGTCCCTGCCCATTCATTATTTTCGCTTATGCTTCCTTTCTTACGTGACGACTGATTTGTTCGTGTCTGCTCGCTGTCATCACCGCAACGACCGCCCGCATACTTCGTTGTTATCCGCAATCCAGTCATTTTCCTTTCCTTGTCTTTTTCTTGCTTCGCATTTCAGAGCTGGTGTTGGGGCATGTTGAACACCCCGAGGATGGAGGTGGATCTCCGCCGCCATAGGTGGTGTTTTTCTAGGTTTTAGGTGAACGTGTCGAGGACGTGTGAGGGGTAGTTTGAGCACCCCAGGGACAGATATTAGTTTTAGATGAATGCTACGGGGGACGGATGATAGGATCAGATGAGTATCCCGGGGACGTTCTGTGGGTTAGATGACTTTCCCGGGGACGAACGATAGGGGTTAGATGAATGTCCCGAGGAAGACGAGGGATGTATGATGAATCTTCTGAGGACGGCTGCCCGTATGGCTTCTCCTATCGTCGCAGACGTTGTCCCCGTCGCCCTTTCACTTGGCTTGCGGTGGAAGGGTGAATTTGATCTTGGTCATCGAATTCACCGTTACCTTCTGCTTTTCAGGTCTCAATGACTTCGTGCATCCCGGGGACTATGGACGTGGATGAAGAACAAGAAATTCCTATCGTCAAGGATAGAGCCCGTACGGTCAAGGAATGGGTGGTCGAGGAGCCTCTGACCATGTCCTCGTACTTTGTAGACGTCCAGACCGGCGCTTTTTCCACCGCTAAGGACAAGAGCGAGGACGAACCTAAAAATTGGCAGGCATACCGACCTCGTGAGTACCACCGCATATGCTCGACGTTCAGAAAGATGTGTTTCCCTATGTATGAATTATGTTTTCGGGAAGCCGGGATCAGACTTCTGTTCACGGACTTTCAGTTGGGGGTCTTCGACTGGTTGCGGTTAGCTCCCTCGCAACTACATCCAACCCCATCGCATTCGTCCAGGCATTCGAGCTTGTTTGTAGATACCTGGAGATTGGGGCCACGTTGTCGTTGTTCTTCCGCCTTTTTCATCTGCAGAGGCAGACGATGGATGGCTGACACTGATGGGTCTCACTAAAGTAACCGAAGAAGCTCTTCCAGACGTGCATGGATTCTATCCGGGACTTCAAAGCTTGTTTCTTCGTTGTCAGGTTGGTGTCTCATGGAGCGTGCTCCTCGTTGTATAGAAGAGAGGAGCGAGTAGTAGACGGGAAGCGGGAGGCTGTCTTGGTACCAAAGGTTCCCTTGAAGTGGACCGAGAAGCACTTCACAAAGGGCACCGACTGATACATAGTGCAGGCGAGGACCCTGGATGAGGAGGATTTGGCCAGCTACCAGAAGATAGTCACGTTTGTGGCCAACCTGCCACCGCCAAACCTAGTGACCCTCGACGGTAGATATATCTGCGACAGCCAGGGGAGTGTGTGTCAGAAGAAGAGGCTGACCAGCACGAAAGATATGCTCGAGTGTTCGTCTAAGGATAAGGCCCTTAGTTACCTAGGTAGTGGTCGTCCCCTTCTTCCCTTGACTTTCCAGTTTTTTACTTGTTTGCTGACTTCTCTTTTGGTTTTGCAGGGAGCATGTCTTCCGTCGAGGAGAGAGTGAAGAAGCTGGCCGCCTCGAGAGCCACGACTGCGGCCGGAAAGACGCGGATCGCCCAAGTGGTCGGGCAAGCTGTTGCCGATCAGGGAGGCAAGGGTTCTTCTTAGTCACCCCAGAGTAGCCAATCACCCTCGTCTCAAGGGGCTGCCAAACGGGCCAAGATTCAACGGTCTGAGGGAGTCGTCGACTTGACGGACGGGTCTTCCGATGAGGGTTTTATGATCCTCCCGTGTCATCAGCATCTCGGCTTCTTTCATGGTGCCAGGTCGCCTAGGGTTCCGGTCAGGGAGGCAAAGGTGGTCGTTAGTTCTGATCGAGCTGCCCGCCGGCAGGTTTTGGCTGAGGATCTGGCAGCTATGATGCGGGTCTTCTCGACGACGCTGGTCCTAAGCGACGAGAGTCGCTCCTCTGCCGAGTTGGCCAAGCTACAGGGCGACCTTGCCTTCGCTCAGTCGAGGTTGACGAAGATGGCCGATGAGTTGGAGAAGAGTCAGGAGGATGGTCGGGCCCTTCCATCAGATTATTGATGGTCGGGTGGTTGACCCCGACTCTAAAGCTGCTGGTAACTCTGCTCCCGTGGACGAGCCTGAGGTAGGAGGCTGTGAAGACATGTAGATTTGTTTCGGGCCTACATGCTCGTGGTTTACGGGCCTGCGTGCCAACTTTTGTTATTTTTTCTGTTAAGTAATTTTGTTGGGTCTGCGTGCCTATTTTATGTTGTATCTTGACTACGGGGATGGTGCCCGCATTTTATGATATGATATTCTGTTAAGTGTGCGCTTGTTTGTTTTGCATGATGGTATGCCTGTTTTATTTCTGCACGTTTTTATGCTCGAAATATATGTTTGTTATGCTTTTTTTGTATGTGTTGGGGTAGTAGCTCGACGATACGTGTGTCCGGGAGTGTAGGGAACTGGTCGGTTGACTGGTGTGGTTACCTGGTCGATTAAGGGGGTGCTTGTCCCCACGGCGTGAACGTCCCATCTCGAGCTGGGTGTTCTGCCGAGCATGGTACAGCAGCGAGGAGTCTTGACCAAGGGGTTCTCTGTCGAGCAGAGCCTTCTGCCTGCGCACACAAAGGTAGAGGCTTGCTATTTCGTTGGCTTCGAGGGGACACGATGGTACCGTGTCGCGCTCTTGTGATCGCGGCGCTTTGTCGTTGCGGGTGGTGCTTAACTATAGTATTTTTTTAGCTTCTCAACGTTCCATGGTCGAGTTAGTTGGTCCTCGTGTAAGTTTTCGAGGTAATAGGCCCTATGCTTCGTCTTGTCTCGAACACGATAGGGGCCTTCCCAATTTGCGGCAAGTTTGCCCTCGTGTAAGTCCTTTTGGTTTCTTCATAAGACCAGGTCACCGACCTGGAACTCGCACTTTAGGACTCTGCTGTCGTAGCGAAGGGCTATCTTTTGTTTTAGCCTGGCTTCGCAGAGGGCCGCTCCTTACTGGATCTCCTCGACTAGGTCGAGCTCTTCCCGGAGGGCTTCATCGTTGGTTTCAACTTTGAGGGGCACCTCAGTCCTTCTGGACGGCTCCCTAATCTCGACCGGGATCACCGCCTCGGTTCCGTATGTGAGCAGAATGGGATTTCTCCAGTGGTCGAGTGAGGCGTTCTACGGTACGCCCACAACACGTTGTGTAGCTCCTCGACCCATCCTCTCTTGGCGTCGCCTAATCTTCATTTTAATCCTCGGAGGATTACTCTATCCGTATCCTCGACTTTGTCGTTTGTTTGTGGATGTTCGACCGAGGTGAAGTGGTGCTTGGTTCCGAGTTTGGTGACGAAGTCCCGAAAGTTTCTGTCGGTGAACTGCGTCCCGTTGTCGGTGACTATGGCGAGCAGGACGCCGAACCTGGCGAGGATGTTCCTTTTGTAAAACCCGGAGTATGTTGTGTGCCGTGATTTTGGCGAGGGTTTCAGCCTCGATCCACTTGGTGAAATAGTCGACGCCCACTATTAGGTACTTGTTCTGATACGAGCCTAATGTGAAAGGTCCAAGGATATCCATCCCCCACCAGGCGAACGACCAAGGGGAGGAGAGGGACTTGAGCTCGCTCGGCGGGGCGAGGTGGATGTCCCTGTGTCGTTGGCACCTGTCGCATTTCTTGACATGCTCTTTTACGTCCTCTTGCATTGACGGCCAGTAGTATCCTGCTCGTAGGGCTTTCCTTGCCAGGGACCGCCCACCGAGGTGTTGCGCGTTGATGCCTTCGTGAACCTCTTCCAGGACGGTCGTGGCTTGGGCTTTGTTGATGCATTTGAGGAGGGGGGATTGCGAAGCCTCTTCAGTATAGCTTGTTGTCGAGCAAAACGTACGAGAAAGATTGTCGTTTGATCGTGCTGGCCTTCTTGGTATTGACAGGGAGCTGCCCCGTGCTGAGGTAGGCATGTATGGGATTCATCCAATAGTCAACGTCCCCAATGGCATTGACGTCGAGCAACGCTTTTGCGTTCTCTGTGCTTAGCTGAGCGAGGATCTCCTGGACGACTGATTTGTGCTTGCCCTTCTTCTTGGTGCTCGCCAGTTTAGAGAGCATGTTTGCCCTCGTATTCTGCTTGCGTGGCACATGCTGGACCTCCGCGGAGTCGAAGATTTTCATCCTTTCCCTTATGAGGGCTAAGTACTCAACTAGTTTATCGTTCTTTGTCTGGTATTCGCCTCTCACTTGCAAGGTGACCAGCTGGGAGTCCGTGAAATTTTTTATCTCCTTGGCTCTGAGGTCTTCTTCTAGGCAGAGGCCGGCCAGGAATGCTTCGTATTTTTCCTAGTTATTCACCGTCGGGAAGGCTAGTGTTAGGGAGACTTCCAAGACAGTTCCTTCCTCATTTTCTAGGATGATGCCCGTGTCGTTTCCCGAGGAGCTTGAGGCACCATCGACAAAGATGGTCCATTTCTGATTCCCTGGAGTTGACTCTAGCGCGGGGCTCATTTCAGCGATGAAGTCGGCCAAGACTTGTGCCTTGAGGGTTTTTCTGACTTCGTAGATGATGTCTAACTCAGAGAGTTCTAGCGACCACTTCAGCATGCGCCCAGCCATGTCGGGTCGATCGAGAAGCTATTTGATGGGTTGCTCGGTTCTGACCATGATGGTATGTGACAGGAAATAATGTCGGAGTCGCCTAGCCGCGTTGACGAGGGCTAGGGCAACCCTCTCAATCTGTTGGTACCATACTTCCAGGCCGTGGAGTTCCTTACTCGTGAAACAGTTCAGTTTCTTCCCCTCGGGGGTTTCCTGAATTAGTACGGCACTAACAGCTTCGTTCGACACGGCCAGGTAAAGGTACAGAGTTTCTTCGGGCTCGGGCCTCGTCAAAACAGGTGGTTCCGAGAGGACGTATTTGAGGTGGTGGAGTGCTTACTCGAATTCCTCTGTCCATTCGAACGCAACCTCTTTTCTCAGCAAATTGAAAAAGAGGAGGGCATGCTGTGCGGATTTGGCGACGAAGCGGGAAAGCGACGCTAGCATCCCGTTGAGGGACTGTATCGACTTCTTCGAGCTTGGAGTTGAGATTTCAGAGAAGGCCCGACATTTGTCCGGGTTTTCCTTGATCCCGCGCTCGGTCAAATAGAACCTGAGGAACTTCCCTACGCGTACTCCGAAGGTGCACTTCTCCGGGTTGAAATGCATCCTGCACTTCCTCGCCGTTGCAAAGACTTTCTTGAGATGGGTCGTGTGATCGACCTTCGTGCAAGACTTGACGATCATGTCGTCCATGTAGACCTCAAGCATGTCGTCGATCTCTCCTCGGAAGACCTTGTTCATCATCCGTTGGTAGGTGGCATCGACGTTTTTCAGGCCGAAGGGCATTACATTGTAGTAATAATTGCTCGACTTGGTCATGAAGACCGTGCTCTGTTTGTCGGCCTCAGCCATAAGAATCTGGTTGTACCCCGAATACGCGTCTATGAAGGACAAGAGTTTGAAGCTCGCCGAGTTGTCAACGAGCTCGTCGATGTTGGGGAGGGGGTAGGCGTCCTTAAGACATGCCTAGTGGAGGTCGGTGTAGTCAACACACATTCTCCATTTTCCATTACTTTTTTTAACAAGTACAACGTTTGAATGTCGGACTTCCGAAATGAAATTTTCCTCTAGGAGGTCTTTTACAGCTTTTTTCGGCAGCCGCCGCCTTTTCGGGGGACTGCCTACGTCTACATTTGCACTACGGCCCTAGTGGCCGGGTTGACGGAGAGCTGGTGGCAGGCGGCCTCGGGGTCGAGTCAGGGCATCTCTACGGCGCTCCAGGCGAAGAGGTCGGCGTTCTCGCGGAGGCATACCTTCAGCTCGCTAGGTCGGGAAGACCCGCCCCAATCTTCACAGTCTTTGTTGCATTGTCCCCGGGGGCCACGATCTCAAAGTCTCCGTCTGGGATGGGGCGCATTGGGTGGATAGGCTGCCCGTTGGAGGATGGAGGAGTGTCGTCGACTTCGTCCTCCCGGTCTGGCTCTACGGTGAAATGGATATCCAGGTCTACGGAGTTGACAAGGTCCTTTGGTTCGCTCTTCGGGATGGTGGAGGGCACAACTTTCTTGGTCGCTGGACCGATCATACTTAGGCCCTTCATCACTACTTCAAACACCGACGGGCAGCTTCGATGTCACCGTTGAGGGTGACGACGGCCCCCAACCTGATGTAGTACTTCATCTTCAGATGGACGGTAGATGGCACTACGGTGAGCTCGACCATCGTCGTCCTACCCAGGATGCAGTTGTAGAGAGATGGGCGTTCCACGACCAGAAACCGGAAGTTGATCTCCCTGGCTATTTCTTTTTCCCCGAAGGTGACCTTGAGCTCCATGTATCCCCATGGTCTTGTCGTTGTCCCGTTGAATCCTTGGAGATCGGAGCCCAGGTAAGGGGACAAGTTAAATTCGTTGAGCTGGAGCATCGCGAAGAGGTGGGTGTACATGATGCCTACCCAGCTTCCTCCGTCGACTAGGATAGGTCTGACGTCAAAGTTCGCCATTTACACCCGAATTAGGAGGGGAATGTTCAAGTTAGCCCCCCCCCCCCCCCCCCCCCGGGGGAGTTCCTCGAGGTAGAATATGATCGGATTTGTTCGACCTCGGAATTTGTCAATCGTGTTCATCTTGACGGAGTTGTTGCTGATAAGCTCGTCGAACTTCCGTTTAACTAACCCCACCGATAGTTTGCTCGGGGTCCCGTTGGAAATGACCATTTCCTTCGGGAAGTATTCCCAACAGCTAGTGGGGCGTACTGGCTCCTCGGGTAGTTCGGTGGGAAGGCTGAGTTCTCTGAGGGCGAACCAGTCTTCAGGTCGACTAACGCTGAGGGCAACCTGTAGGTCGGAGTCGTTGTCGGGGGCAGAGAGGTCCTCGACTCGTTTAGCCTCGGCAGCCTCCTGTCGTGGGGGCTCTCCTCCCCGAGTGTACCTTTTCAGGTGCTCGTCTTTGATCAAAATCTTGATTGCGTTCTTCAAGTGGATGCAGTCTTCAGTCACGTGTTTGTGGCTTTGGTGGAAGTGGCAGTACTTTGATCTATCCACGTTGGCTTTGGTGGGAATTGGTTTCGGAAAACGGACACCCCCTAGACAAACTCCGTTTTGGCGCACTCCGCCAATATGCACTCGCGGGAAGCGACTAGGCTCGTGTATTCAGTGAAACGGTCAGCTGGACCACGCTGCTCGCGGGGTTCTCGGGGGCAGTCATCTCGCTGTCGGTGTCCCCCCGCGCCGGTAGTTTGAGGTTTCGTCATCTCGGGACCCGCGGGGGTCTCTCTGTCCCTAGTGTCACAGGCGGAGTTGGAAGCCTGAGTCTCCTCCAACCGAATATAGTGCGCGGCCCTGT